>JACXGM010036123.1:0-11354 GCA_016801145.1 Umbra pygmaea
GGCATTTGTCTTTTTTGTGCCAAGTGTATTTGATGCTATGTTTAAAACTTGTTGCTGTCACTGCTGCCATTGATGTAGCTATGTTTGAACACACAGGAAAATGCGCTTGCTGGTTTAGACCTGCTTTTATGAGGCGGTAAATTCCCCCCGCAGAATCGAGGCGCGCTCTTACTGGCAGTCTTTGTAAATACCACGGAATTTATAATTAGGCGCAGTTTACCATATCATCCCACCTTTTTGCGTGGAACTCCCACTTTCCCCATGACCCTCCCAAGAACGCATATTAAAAGCGCAACTTGTCTGTGGTCGCTAATGTGGCAGGCAATCTGCGATTTTACCCAAGTGCGCCTGGTTTGTAAATAGCACGCATCGGTTACGTCCGTCTTTGCGACCAATTAGCGCCTGGAAACAGTCGCAAACAGCTTGATAAATCTAGCCCTGAGTACTAAAACTCTACTAGCTGATCTTTTTTAACAAACGCTGATCTGGCCTTTCTGTAGTGTTTTTTTTTGGGAGCAGGGAGGGATTTTTCATTGAGTTATCCTCGAGTGCTGGTTGAGAGTGGGTGATGCTATGGATAATAATAAGCTTAGGTAAGGTGGTGTTTTGCCTAGTAAGGACTTGTAGATGAGGTGGTACCAGTGAATTAGGTGCTGAGTGTGTAACGAGGGCCATCCAACTGGTGAGTAGAGGTTACAGTGGTGAATGTTATATGGTGCATTGGTAACAAAACGGATGGTACTGTGGTATACTACATCTAATTTCCTAATTTCTAAATTCTGAAGAATTTGAGGCAATTCTGTAAACAACATTCCCAAAGTCAAGCTTTGGGAGGATGGTCAATTTCACAAGGGCTTGTTTTGCAGGAAGAGTGAATTAGGTGTTGTTACGAAATCCCAAGTAAAAAAAGTATATTTAAATTATACTCCAGTATTATACTTCTAGTATACTTATGTTTAACCATAAGTATGTATTCAATATATTTCATTATATTTTAATTTGAAATTTTCTTTCAAAATATACATACCAAAATAATATATTAGAAGTATATTTTGGAGAAATAAAATACATTTCAAGTACAATTAAGTATACTTTTTTTGCAGGTGTAGGTATTCATAGGTGTAGGTATTTGTAGGTGTAGGTATTCATAGGTGTAGGTATTTGTAGGTGTAGGTATTTGTAGGTGTAGGTATTTGTAGGTGTAGGTATTCATAGGTGTAGGTATTTGTAGGTGTAGGTATTTGTAGGTGTAGGTATTTGTAGGTGTAGGTATTTGTAGGTGTAGGTATTCATAGGTGTAGTTATTTGTAGTCGAGTTTAACAGCACCTGGATCAGACAGCTGATGCCAATTTTAGGGTTGTTCGTTACAGATCTGGTCATTCTTCTGTCAACTGCTGTTGTTTTCCTTGGCTGACTTGGTCGTTGCAAATTGCTGATCCTGTGTGAGTAGGAGGTCGGTCGGTTGCCTGGCCATGGACAGAATATGTTAACCTGGCTGATTGAATGTCCTCGCCAGAAAGTCAATAGAATTCACTGCAGAGAAGTTCTCTGAACACACACTACGGGTGAGTCACAAATGCTAGCCTATCCCCCTGTCCACAATCTAGGGAATAGTTAGATAACACTTGGGGGGTCCGCGTTGTGTAGTGGGCACTGCCTTGCAGTACAAACTACATCATGATAGTCATTAGTTTGAGCCTAGACTCGTGTGACAGGGTAACAAGGTCTGGTATGAATGCTAATTTGGGGGGGGGGTTAGGTGAGTCTTCTCTTTAGACAAATAACTTTTAAAACCAATCATGAGTTTGGGCAGGAATTGCGTTCACAGTTTTTACGAAGCAGTAGCAGAAAGTCAGTGAAGTCCGGTGTTGGATGAGCAGTGTGAAAAGAATTGGCCGGTTCAGCGACATGTGGTTAAAGGAACAATGTGAGCGTCCTTCACCATCCAGCATCTGTCGAGGGGGGATTGCGGAGCTGCCGACATAGCAGGGTTAGTGTGAACATAGCAGGGTTAGTGTGAACGTAGCAGGGTTAGTGTGAACCAACCGCGGTCGGTGGATCTTAATTGGGGAGGACGGGCTCGTATTACGCTCAGAACCGGAGTGAATGGAATGTGTGCAAATCAAAAAAACAATTGGTTTTTTTTCGTTGCGCACCATTCCATTCACTCCGGTTCCGAGCGTAATACGAGCCCGTCCTCCCCAATTAAGATCCACCGACCGCGGCTGGTGTGAACGTAGCAGGGTTAGTGTGAACGTAGCAGGATTAGTGTGAACGTAGCAGGGTTAGTGTGAACGTAGCAGGGTTAGTGTGAACGTAGCAGGGTTAGTGTGAACGTAGCAGGGTTAGGGGGAAATTGGAAAAGACCAATTGGGAGGGGAGAAAATGGGGAAAATCATGCCCATAAATATAAAGAGCCTGAACAGAACTGTTACAATTGACCCAAATGGCATTTCAATAAGCTCTGGTTGAAAGTAGTGCACTATGAAGGGAAGCATGTGTCATTTGGAAGGCATGACTCTGCAAAGGAGATGTTATCTGGGCTGTTTTGTGCTGGCTCATTTGGTTGTGCTGGCTCATTTGGTTGTGCTGGCTCATTTGGTTGTGCTGGCTCATTTGGTTGTGCTGGCATGCAGTCAGCATGCATTTGTAAATGTAGTTACTGTGCATAGAGGACTAGACCCCCCTCAACCAGGGGTCAGCAGTTCACACCTCACACTTCAACTCCTCAGGCTGGGGTTTGAACTCACGACCTCCCCTAATGTAAATGGACAATAATGGAAAAGTCCTTATCAGGCCTGCTGGAGGCCCCCACACATTGAGGCAGGTAGCTCTAAAGGTTTTCCACTGGTGTTTTACCCCAGTGAGATATGTAAATGTCAGCACCACACTTTTGTGTTTCCATTAGAAGTTTGACACTGGGGATTTGGGGCGGGACTTGAGCTGGAGGGGGAGGAGTCATTTAAATTTATTTTGACTGACTGCATCGAGCAGAAAAGACTAGAAAACTGAATAGCCAGAGCTAAAGTATATTTTTGTAGCAGTAGAATGGTCTGGAACAATACCATGATATTATGAATAATAAACTTGACCCCTAATTCTGTTCAATGTTTTACTCTCAATATTATTTGTTTCCAAGTGAATGTTAAACCAATTAAATTCATGTTCAGCCCCAATAGTCAGCAATTGTGACATTTAAATATAATTAAAAAAAATATTCTGTAGTACATTTACATTGTACTTGATTTTAGAAGATATTATTGAGGGGTGAAAGCATTGTTATTGGGGGTTATTCCAGAAAGCAGGCGTTAAATTAATGAGTAGGAACAGATCACAAAGACTGGCCAGCTGATTATATATTTGCTTCTAGAGTCGTGTGTTTTTTGCACAAACATTTCACAAAGAAATCTATAGGCCTACTCCTATAGAATAAATTACGTTATTTAAATGAGTGGACATCAGAACGTCAATTATTACTCACTGTATTTCAGCTTAGTGGGAATGACCAATGAAGTAAAGTTACGTATAACCTTCTAACAGGAAGACTTCATCTTCATACAAATAACAGATAAGCACTCTACGCAAAAGAGACCGCATTTGAAAGTATGAAATATGTATACATTAGTGCAAATCAAACCATGTCTAGACCTAAACAATGTCCAAGAAAAAAGTGAAGAACTGGTCAAATTCCAAGCTGTATTGTCATTGACATGGACACACTAAACATTGAAGATTGGCTTCACGCTACTGTAGAAACCTGTGCCGTCTTCTCTAGATTAATGTCCAGATACAGAAGAAGTGAATCAGGTGTGGACGGGTGTCCACCAGTTGTCTGAGGAAGCTGATGAATCCCCTGTTGAACCTTCAACTGACATCTCTGTGTCTGCAGATCCTTTTTCTGTCTGACATCCTTCTTTCTTTGTCTCTTAAAAAACATACACATATACAGTGCATTCACAAAGTATTCACAGCGCTTCACTTTTTCCAAGCTTTATTATGTTACACCCTTATTCTGAAATGGATGAAATTAATTATTTCCTTCAAAATTCTGCAAACAATACTCCATAATGACAATGTGAAAAAAGTGTGTTTGAAATCTTAGCAAATTTATAGAAAAAAGCACCTTATGTAAATAAGTATTCAGAGCCTCTGCTCAAAAGCTCCATCATGTTGGATGAGGAGCGTCGGTGCACAGACATTTTCAGATCTCACCAGAGATGTTCAATCAGGTTCAAGCCTGGGCTTTGGCTGGGCCACTCAAGGACGTTCACAGAGTTTTCCTGTCCTTTGTTTTCGTGGCTGTGTGCCATTACAGTAGCTACTAGCTAAAGTTAGCTAAATTCATGCTAATATAGGAGCTACTACCTAGCTTGATTACCAGAACAGTAGCTAAAAATAACAACTCTGACACAGCATATTTCTTGGATACTCCAAACACAACCTAACATCTTGCAGACAGTGTCACACAGCAGTTCCCTAAACCTTGCGTAAAGTCTAAAAGAACCTTTCAGAAAAGTCTCAGGTACCAGGTCAGAAATGGTCCACTCGGCCAAGGCCGACTAGCACATGAAAAGCGGGTGTTTTGTTTAGATACACCGGTGCATCTCACCAGTGGAAAAGAGGCATTAGAGAGCTAGGACACAAAGGTTCCTCCATTAGGGGCATTAGTATGACAAAGTACTAACTTAAGAGCTCCAAAATGGCAGCCATGTTAGCTGGGAAATATGGGCCAATAGCAGTTTGTGGAATGTATTAGTCTTAACTGTTTTGAATGACTAAATTGAATGCATAACGTCAGCACAGCCCTAAATCACATGAAATACGTTCTGAGGGAACTATTTTGTAAAACCAAAATATGTGGAATATGAACGTATGAGAGGGTCAGTTACGTTTGTAGGGAAATTAATTGAACACTCGAATAATGTTAAATATGAACATATGAAGATCATGACGTAGCATGTAAATAGTGCAGTTTTTGCTAGGGCGGAGTTCGGGGATGGTGGACGGGCGTATATGTCCGCGACTTGCATGCCAGTGTTTGCAAGTTCAAATCCAGACCGACACTTTGTGTGTGTTTTGTTCTACATTGCTTGCGTCATGCAGACACACGTCTAATAATTCTAACCTTAACCTCAGTAACGTCATATCTAACCTTAACCGTCAGTTACCGCATGCCTAACCTTAACCGTTTGTATCCTCCTACCTAACCTTAACTGTGAATGTTGCAATATAATTTCGAACGCTATGGAATGTGTGGAATGTTCTCGCATAAATCCACTAAAATAAATGTACCAGAGCAACGTAATTGAAGTACAAATATAGCCTAATAACGAAACATGCAGTTGAAACGTAAAAATCCCTAAATATGTTGGCATATAACGTAATTCAGGTTTTTATAATAGTTTCCTGAGAACGTAATTTGGGAGAAATTCTGAGATTTACGGTTGCGTCAGCAACATGTCTCCTGTTGTAAGTGTTATAGAAACTACCTGAACAGCCCCACGTTCAAATGCGTCTCAGGTGGGCTGGTCTTTATAACATGCATTTTTTTACTTTGTTGCTCATTGGTTTGGCTTTTTCACTTACTATTGCTGATATATTATATTTTATTACTGCTAGTCCTATGAGATTTTTGCAGATCTCAAGAAGGATTTTAAAAGCTTCCAGTGAAGCAGTGTCATGTGGAGGTCAGAACGTCTGCTCCTCCTCTAGGTTATAAATCTCAGGGGAGTCACACCATTCCCTCCTGGAACTGATGGCCTTCCCAGGGACCTGAGTGATGCAACCGGGCAAACATGCACCTTCATGTTGTGTGGAATTTGTTCCAACGTTTCGACCTGGGCCAAGATCAGGTTCTCTGTTTGACCGTGGATAGATTTACCACTTTCCCCAAAACATGTTAATTGCCAACCTGTCTCTTCATCTTGACGTATAGATTCTAATAATGCTCACAAAGGTTACTTTGGTTTTACATGGTGTATGACTGACTGACCCTATACCCTATGCCCTATTTAGTGCAATATTTTTCTTTGGTCCCTGGTTAAAAGTAGTGATCTAAAAAGACAATATGGTGTGATTAAGGATGTACACTATGCAATGGACTGCTTCCAACGGTTGTGGCAAAGCACTAGTTTATTGGCTGAGACAAACAATAATTTTGACACATTGTCAAATATACAGCTAAAACCTGATGTGTAATGACTATACATTTACAGTTTGTTTACTAACCTCCTTCTAAAATAAATGCAAAATAGCACATAGAGTAGAAAACAATAAGCGGCAGTACGGAAGGTTATAACATAAAGCAGCAACCCCTTGGATCAGGGTTTCATAGCCCACACGACTAATCCAAATCAAATATCTTTTTCTGTATGGATGGCTCAGACAGCGGTCATCTAATTGTTAAATCGATAACTGTTTTGGAGCTGTTGCCTGTATTGTTTAAATCAATACAAATTGATTTACATGTGTCCGCAGAGAACCACATCCCCCATCCGTTCTCCTCTTTCATTCCTCACACGTCAGTCTTCACATCTGCCACTCCCCATTTTCCACCATCCTTCACTCCATCCATCCATTACATCGTATCATGAACAGGGGTTCAAATAAAACACACCCTCCTGTAGACTTTTGCACTCACATGGACTATCTTTATATTTTTGTAAATGGTTTAAGATCCATCTCTCCTCGATGAGAAACCATTTACCTTGCACTTTCCTTCAATAAAAATTCAAAGCTGAAATATAAACAAGAGGCAGGAAACTAACGGGGGGGGGGGCACTGTCATCCTAAATCACACACATCCATCTTGATCGCTCTGTTCTCCAAGCTGATGCTGAATATTTCATGGGCCTATTTTATTCTGACATTTGTAGATGACTTTAAGTCTGCATTCCAAAATGTCCCCATTCCTTATGTAGTAGCTTCCCTAATTTTAAACCAGGGCTCACAGTAACTAGTGCGCAAAAGAGGATGTAGTGTGCCATTTAGAATGTTACTCACAGGAAATAAAATGCTGATGAAGGTGGACTCGCTGTCATAAAGGTTACTGAATTGCAAACGGTCCTATCGGCCCCCTTTCTTAAGTAATAATAGGTGCAGATGAGCGGCTGTAAACAAGGTAGTAAAGCCATGTGGTTGTATATCTTCTGCTGAGCCTCCTGCAATTGAGTAAACATTAATCATGGAATCACCGGGGCATACTTAATTGTAAGTTGTATATCACTTTGAACCATAGGAGATTGAGGAGAGAACTCATTACCGACATCTAATAACATTGAGAGCCTCCATCTTTAAACCTCTACCCATCAAACAACTGGGGCACAATTTCAATCAGGGAAAAGTTATGATTCAATGACTGAGCTCAATGGATAATTTGAAGAGCGCCCAACGCCATCTTTCAACTTGGTTAAACGTACAGTGTAACCAGTTAATTAATGTGTCATCGCATTTCAATGCTGTGAATGAGCCATTGCAGTGCAAAAATCTTCACAAGGCAAAAATCTTCACAAGGCAACAGTTTTTCACGATAATTTTACAAGGTACATGTAAGGATGCTAAGAACAGTTTCTTATGTACAACAACATTCTGGGAGAAATCAGGGTTATCGGCCTTACTAGGGACTGGGATGTTTCAACTTGTTGGCTAGGATTTTAACTGGTGACTTTTGTTTAGTAGCCAACCACTCTTGACCATAATACATGTAGTGGTCCTCATGGATAAAAAATGTTTTGCACTAAATTGTCAATGAATGAGACACAATGAGAAACATATGTATGAGATCAACACAACTATTTATAATATTCAGTAATATTAATGGAAATGACTGGCCAAATGTTTGTAGTATATTGTAGAGTTATAATATTCAGGACTGGCTCGCCATATCACTCAGACACAGATGCTAGGTTTTGTCTTTTGACAAGATCCATTGTTCCTCTTCATAACCTTCCTGTAGTCAAAGCTGAGTGTTGCTAAAGCACCTAGGGGCTGCAGTGCCATAATCTGCCTGGTCTACTGTTTTCAGACAGGGTCAGGAGTGATAGGCCCAAGGTTTCAGGCTCAATCCCAGAGCAAAGGGCTGCCATGACAGGGATTATTATTTATGTGTCATGCTGGATGTAATAAGCTGTAGATACAGGACGAAGGGCCCAGTGATTTATTGCTCTGTCGACCGCCACTAGCCGGATGCCGCTCACTCCGGCGTGCAGAATGAATACCACACTGTCAGCTCTGTACATCCATCACCCCCCCGTCTGCAGTCTCTCCCTCTTTCTCTCGCTTTCAGGCCATAAACAATATTTAAATTTTTTTATGTTTTCTTTTCTTTTACCAAACAGAGAAGAACATGTTGGTTGACTTAATGTGTCCTGTTGCTTTGACTCTGGTTGCTTCACGTTGTATTTAATATCCCACAAGCATCTGATGGCTTTTTTTGTCTTAAATTTAAATCATGGTCACATTTTTAGTTTTTTTTTTTTGAGGTAGACAATTCGATGTGAAGTGAGTAGTCTTCCATGATGGAGAATTAGAGGATTGGTTGCTAACGTTTAGCATTAGCACTGATAGTTGTTGATGCTTTATTTGCTTTATAGATGACTATCCCTTATTTCTTTAGACACTTTAGCTCTGGGGGATGATCAATGTGCTATCTTTCATCAGTGTTTGGCCCATGTGTATCCAAGCTAAGTTTTTAGCAGTACAAAATTAGTAACTCCGTGTTCTTTAAGTGTTGTGTTATCCTGTTGAGAAGTCATTCATGTTTCAAGAGGCCTATATTATAAAAATGTTGCTTAATTTGATAATCAATTTTATTAGGGCCCATGAACTTCTTCAGTCAGATGATTCACCCACTGACATTGCTGTTTACATTGGAATTACCGTCGGGATTTACGGTAAACGAAACAGATATTCTACACAGCCATACTTGAGTTTTGAGCTCGTTATTATAGAGCAATTGGTGGTAGCAGTGAGGTAAAGTGTGTGGTGGACTCTACAGGGTGCAGTCTGCCTTGTGAGGAGTGGCCTGTTTGTTGGGTCGACTGAAAGCAAAGAGACGCATCTGGGAAAACACTTGGACCACATATCACTGCTGCAGACATGTGCTTGGCGAGAGTCAGCGAGCACCGCGGCGACAGCACTTAATTAATATGAGAAATGGCTTTTGTGTCGGCCGTAAACGACTTGAGCAGAGCGAAAGCTTTGTTGTCTGATCCTGCTCAGCTGACTGTAAGTTTGTTGTTTATGCTGCTGTCTGTAAATAACAATATAATACACACACGTCACTGAATGCCAAACACACGCTAGTGTCTGTACGATGGTGACTTCTGTCTGCAGAAGAACGGTGCCTATGTGTTGATACATGATCCTCTGTCCTTTTTGTAACAGCACTCTCTTCATAAACAACTTTATAAACAGCATCATCATCCGGCCCTCTCTTTACAAACAACAGCAGCAAAATCATCCGGCCCTCTCTTTGTAAACAACAATAACAGAATCATCCGGCCCAGAAGCGTCATGCACCTATTTTTTTTAAGGGGGCACAGTGTGCACAACACACGGAAAAAGGTGCACACAAATACTGATATTAAAAGGAAAATCCACTTGGCTAAAATATCTGACGGGGCACGTTTCAATGGGCATGACACCTCTGATCCTGGCCTCTCTTTGTAAACAACAACAACAGCATCATCCAGCCCTCTCTTTGTAAACAACAACAACAGCAACATCATCCGGCCTTCTCTTTACACACAACAACAGCAGCATCATCCGTCCCTCTCTTTGTAAACCACAACAACAATAGCATCATCCGTCCCTCTCTTTTTAAACAACAACAACAGCAGCATCATCCGGCCTTCTCTTTACACACAACAACAGCAGCATCATCCGTCCCTCTCTTTGTAAACCACAACAACAATAGCATCATCCGTCCCTCTCTTTGTAAACAACAACAACAGCAGCATCATCCGTCCCTCTCTTTGTAAACCACAACAACAATAGCATCATCCGTCCCTCTCTTTGTAAACAACAACAACAGCAGCATCATCCGGCCCTCTCTTGATAAACAAGTACAGCTGCATTATCCGGTCCTTGCTTTATAAACAACAACAGCAACATCATCCGGCCATCTCTTTACAAACAACAACAGCAACATCATCCGGCCCTCTCTTTGTAAACAACAACAAAAGCATCATCCAACTCTCTCAGCCCTGAGGGCCCTAGTCCTCATCTATCTAGTTTATGGGAACATTTCCTCTCCCCTACCCACTGTTGTTTATAGACTTGTGTTTGTTTTCGGCCATTCTTCCAAACCATACGGTTAATAGCCATCATTTGTTATCCTACGTGGTCGGGCGGGAGATGCTACTGATGCTGAGTCTGCGGACGATGGAGGCAGTGAAGTGAGAATACTCATTTGGGGGGTAAAGAAAAGGCTTGACAGGCCCCATTTATAACAAGATCATTCTGGAACATACAGGATATTAATAAATGTCTATTGGAGTCTAATTATTGTGTGTCCCAGATGGCACCCTATTCCCAATATCATTCACTACATTTAATGAGTGGTCATAGCATGCTTGTGCAAAAGAAGTGCAATATGTAGGAAATGGAGAATCTATTTTCAGATGCTAACAACAGTGCTTGAGCAGTAGAGCTGTAATTTTTCTTCTTTAAAATCAATGTTGGCTTTTACGGTTGTTTCTATTGAAGACGGAAAGTCAACATAAGCAGGAGAAGCCTTCCTGTCTCCAGGCCGCATACATTTTATTAAACTAGTTCATCTCTTCACTTTGGATGACTAGATTTTTGGTGTATCTATTTTCCTGTTACAACCGTCCTAAACTAGCAAATAATTTTATTTGGTATTTTCTCATGAACACCCAGAAACTGAAATGTTGTACTTACTATACACAATGTTAAGAAACCATACCGTCCTTCATACTGTACACAATGTTAAGAAACCATACCGTCCTTCATACTGTACACAATGTTAAGAAACCGTACCGTCCTTCATACTGTACACAATGCTAAGAAACCGTACCGTTCTACATACTGTACACAATGTTAAGAAACCATACCGTTCTACATACTGTACACAATGTTAAGAAACCGTACCCTCCTTCATACTGTACACAATGTTAAGAAACCGTACCGTTCTACATACTGTACACAATGTTAAGAAAACCGTACCGTTCTACATACTGTACATGATGTTAAGAAACCGTACTGTTCTACATACTGTACACAATGTTAAGAAACTGTACCGTTCTACATACTGTACACAATGTTAAGAAACCGTACCGTTCTACATACTGTACACAATGTTAAGAAACCGTACTGTTCTACATACTGTACA
>JACXGM010036124.1:0-11481 GCA_016801145.1 Umbra pygmaea
ATACAAAATGGAGTGAGCAGGTGTGGTGAATCATGATAATGAGTCCGGGTATGGGAACTGTAGTTCTGAGGAAGTATGACTAGGGAAGCTGTAGTCCACAGGAAGTAGAACTGGTGAATGGGAATTGTAGTTCAGAGCGGGATGGAATAGGGAAGTGGCAGTGTCCAGGGAAGGGGAACTGGGAATCGTTACACATACAGTATACTATAGATCAAATTCTAGCTGCATCTCAGTTTTGGCTGCAACCTCCTCACACCCTCTGCTGGCAGGGGTTGGCAAGCCTGCTCTTTGGTGGTGTTAGAAGTGAGGGTAGACAAAACCCATCGTCAGTGGGGACTGTATATATCGGAGTCGGGAGCTTAGACCAAAACACCAAATCCAGCACTGTCAATTTTCTAATTAGCTAGTGCATAAAAATTTATATATATAGCTAATTTTGTTTTAAATAGGTTTACAACAAGGTGTGATTTTCAATATTTTATTAGGATACTATTACATTAACTTTGAATGTACAGGTTGTCTGCTGTCACTATTTATGTGATAGACATCAGTGCATCTTGTTTAAGGAAGGATCCACTGTTAAAAGAACGTTATCATTTGCTAAATTGAAACCAAACCAGTGTAGGGTGCCATTTTATTGTTTGCCGGCACAGCCCCTTCATTTATCCATGCTTTTTGCCACACATCGAAGCATCTTTTGCAGACAGACATTAAGGACTTCAGAACTGGTGTTAGCCAGGCTACTCAGGTTATTGGATGGGGCCAGAGGAATCTGTGCTGTTTGCACAGCAAAAACGCAGGTGCTAAATCAACACCATAAGTGTTAATTTAACACTCTCTGTGTTTATTTAGTTCCACCAGAACTATACAAACACTGGGAGTGTTCATTTACCACCAAAGATTTTGCTGTCTGGGGTGCACGGAGAGGAGCAATAGGGCATAGAGATTCATTTGAGTTATTCTCAGGGTCAAACTGCAGGATGGGAGGGACAACTGATTTGGAACCGACTGATTGACAGTTTAAAGGTATTTTTTAGTAGTAACGGAGACAAGAATGTAAATAAGCCTGCTGTAGGAGGCACAAACAGGGAGTAGGGAGAGAGGTGCTGACGCCTGTGTATGTTCTCTCCCCCATCCGCTGAGAATGTATGTTTACTTACCTGAGATAGAGAGGGGTGAAGGACAAGGTGACGGCGAGTACCGCATCTGTCTGCTGTCTGATAGAAATGTAATAAGTGTATTAGGATTGGCAGCTCTCTAGCTCTATTAGCATACAGCTATTTATTAGGCTGATTTCCCAGGCTGAGTGCAGCTTCACCCCACCGACGCATCTCCACTGAAATGGCGTGGTTAAGGGTATGTTTCCATGGTAGCACCGAGGGTTAGAGGCGTGAGGGAGAATGTTCGCTGGCCATTTGTAGGTGGAGGGGTTGGATGAAGACACCAATCACACACATTCTCCGTAGATATACACACACACAATCTCTCTCTCTCCCACAAATTCCCACAATACTCAGGTATCTGAGGCCAAGATATGACTGACTTGGTTGAAGGATCATCAGATCAGGCTGTGTGTGTGTTTACATGCATGCGTGTGCGTGCAGCATCTTTCAGGAGTGTGTTCAAAAAGGTGACTTTTAGGAGGATTTATAAATTTTATTTCAAAATATAACTAGATTTGATTTCAAGTTTGCCCGTTGAAGATATTCATGTCTCCTTGCTGCTGTGTTCAGTATCTAAATTGTTATTGAATGGAACTTGGGCACTGTTGCACATTCCTTGTAGTTCCAAACCTCTGCCACAAGAGGGAGGTCTTTCCTTAATTGACCCATATTAACAGTACATCATTTAGCAGAACAGAATCATAAAGAGATTTATTGCCAAGTAAGTTTTTTTTTTCTGGTCTATTGGTGCATGTACTTTTGTACATAAATCACAGAAACAAAAATACTGTTTTGATGTTTTAAGGTGCAGGATCTGAGCAGAACGTGTACAGGATATCTACAGTATGTGAACAGGTGTATATGTGTGTATGTATGTGTATATGTGTATATGTGTATATGTGTATATGTGTATGTGTGTATGTGTGTATGTGTGTATGTGTGTATGTGTGTATGTGTGTATGTGTGTATGTGTGTATGTGTGTATGTGTGTATATGTGTATATGTGTATATGTGTATATGTGTATATGTGTATATGTGTATATGTGTGTATATGTATATATATATACATACATATATATATATATACATATATATATATATACATATATATATTCATATATATATACATATATATATTCATATATATATTCATATATACATATATATATACATATATATATATATATATATATATATATATATATATAAATATATATATATATATATATATACATATACATACCTACCTAAAATATATGAACTGCTTAATTATATAATATACTGTAATGTAAACAGCAGTAAAATGTAAAATATTTTGTAACTTTTAAGAAGCAGGATATGAGTAGAATTTGAAAAGTATATGTAGAGCATATGTACTGTTATCTGCCGTGTGTGGAGGGCAGAGTCAGTTTGGTTTCGGGGGCATGTTCGTGAGGCCTACTGATGTAGGGAAGAAACTGTTGTTGCGGTGAGAGTTCTTGGTCTTGATAGACCTCAAACTTCTCCTGGAGGGATTCTGAATAGTCCATTTCCGGGGAGAGAGGGATCTGTCACAATCATTGCTGCTCTCCTCCGAGACCTGGAGGCGTGTACGTCTTCTAAAGGAGGCGTGTACGTCTTCTAAAGGAGGCGTGTACGTCTTCTAAAGGAGGCGTGTACGTCTTCTAAAGGAGGCATGTACGTCTTCTAAAGGAGGCAGATTGCAGCCAGTCACACATATTCAAATACTCTTACATATGACATATCATTCAAATTATAAAATAAATATAAAATAATTGCATGCCCAATTTCTAATAATCTACACTCGTCATCTCTCCTCTCATCAACTAAGTTTCAGGGTGGGTGGGAAGGAGGGTGTATGGACGTTTGTGTTGTGGGCGTGTTAAACTCTTACAAGGCTCTTTTCCTTAATGGGCTCCTCAGTTAGCAAGTGTGCCAAACAATTTGCTCTGCCAATTAAGAACGGTGGTGGTGCCCACAGAGAGGAAGCAACCAGCCCTCCCTACCTACCACACAGTCTCTCCCTGCCCACCAGCTCTGCTACCCCCTACGCCTGACGTTCTGCATCTAAAACCCCCTGCTGCCAGACAGAAGGCCCACACATGAAAGTAAATGTCAGGGGCAAAGGGCAGCTCTGATAGCTGCTCATCAAAGCCGGCCCATCCCTGATGACATTTCGGAGGTGCTCCACCATTGCCTTCCTCTGTTTGTCAGAGGCAGCATTGGAGGGGGGATGTTGGGTGTGGGATTGGTGTGTCAGAGTCAAGGTGATAGAATAGGCTACTGGGCCAAATCACCCAGTAGACCAACAATAGCTTTAATACTTACTTTTCTAACATTTGACAATATTGAATAAGAACATAGAATTAATAGGTCATAATTTACCACTAACACACCGGAAAATAGATTTTTGTCAATGAATCCATCCTGCCCTTGCACCCGGTCCTAGTATTCCTTTAAGAGGTCATTTAAGTTATTTTGATAATGCCGGGTCAACCAGCAACTCTGGGAATGTTTAAAACTGAGATGAGCTCGCCCTCTGGTGGCAATGTAGTTAACACCAGTTTGGATTGCGGTGAGCTTTGAATCAGAATCTTTGTTCCCTAATTACATGTAAACATATTCAACATTTTATTAGGTCGAAACATATTCAACACTTTATTAGGTGTAACATATTCAACATTTTATTAGGTGTAAAGTTTAACCTGCATTTACAGAAAATAATCAATACCTGACAGAATACCTGTAATTTTATAATGATTTTGATCAGAAAATGCTTTTCATTAATTGGAAAAAACCCATTTTATAATCCATTTGTATGTAATGTAGATATATAATCGTTTGTCTCAAAGAAATAAAATCACGACAATATTGAAGCTGGATAAACTGGCCGTTGATCCAAATTGATGTGTGCCCTGGCAATGTCACCAATTGGACAGCAGGTGGTGCTAGAACCCTCAGTTCCCATGTTCTGTGACAGCAACTATCATAGTGTACTGTGTATCTACTCAGCTCTACAAAAAATGTACAGACCACTAAATGCACCCAACATTTCTCCTAACATTTGTCATGTGTCTTGGCATGCTCTCCAACAGTCTATCACATTGATGTTTGGTGACTTTATTCCACTAATGGTGCAAAGAGTCAAGCAGCTCAGCTTTGTTTGATGACTTATGACCATCCATCTTTGTCTTTCCACTATCACTTTCCAGATTTTTTCAATGCAGTTGATTTAAGAAAAAATTATCTTAACTTTTTCTTGAGCTGTATATATCATTATCTATATAAATACATATTAAATAAAAAAATAAGTTATTTAACCAGGCAAGTTAAGAACAAATTCTTGTTAAATTATTATAAAATTTGCTAAAGAATATTAAACCTTATTTTTTCACGAGGCTTTCTTTTTATGCAACACCTTCTATTCATTTTCAATACTAATAGCTAGTGTTGGGTAATAGTAAACTACATGTATTTTACCAGGTAAATTGGCATAATTTTGCAGTAGCTTGCTGGTAATTTAAATCTAGATGCTTTTGGACTAACTACTTTTTAGTTGTGTTTGAGTATAGCTTACTACTGGAACTACTCTTTTTGTAAATAAAGGAATAGAGGCTTTTTTGTCTCAGAATCAAACCTACCCACTTTACTTGACACAATGCAGTTTTTGTTAGTAAATTAATTACATTAATTATCGTACACTATACACTGACTGAACAAACACAAAAATATAAACACAATTTGCAACAAAGAGAAAATTGGAAAAGATCCAGGTCCAGGCACTCAGTTGGATACAAAAGTTAAAAAGCCTTTATTAATTTACAGGGCTAGAGCATTAAAACACCAACATGTATCGGCTCACTGGCTTTCATCGCGGTGTTGGTAACAAACAGACAGAATCAAGCCCTACTTATACCGGTAGTTGTATTGATTTCAGGTGTGCCACTCTGGCACTTGCCACAAATGTTTGGCCACTAGAGGCAATAGTAAAATCAGGTCTAATGCCAGAAATTACAACATATTACACACAAGACCAAATTGAAGTAAGATCTCCAAGTGGAAAAATAAGAGTGTTATTATTACAAACATGTACTAAACTCCACAAAATATGTATAAAAAATCTATAAATATGAATAAGTTAGTTAGATATCATAATTCTCAACTCGCGATTACAGGAAGGGCGAAAGGTCAAAATCTTAATTGAGACCTGGATGGCTAGTGGCCCTCAAGGAATAGATCCAATATGGATGAAAATCCCACATTCTTGCATTATTAAAAAAACTGCTAATCTTTTTTATAGTCCCAAAGTAGTCCCGAGCTGCATTCCCTTGCATGTGCCCTGTTGACACCAGCTTTGATTAGTCAAAGAAAACAAAGGCAACTTCGATGCAACTAAGAAAACCAGAAAACTAAAAAAGATAATCTTATTAGCTCTATAAAATAAGTGTCAGGAGGCTCATGTGCAGCCTCACGTGGTTAACGTAACAAGAGTAAGCTGATGGCAGTTAGGCGGGCTTTGGTGCCTTCATGGTGCTAACTTCAAGGGTATTATCATTACTGTCAGCAAAAGTCATGCCAAGACTAATCCATTACATCGTCAAGAAAAATACATTTGCAGAAATTACATGCAGAGCTACATTTCGATGTAACAATGTGTATAAGGAATTATAAGACTTACTGTGCAAAGCTCCCGTTTTCGATGCGCAGATTCTCGGCTAGTGCTAATGTTAACGTTAGACTCTTCACTCCCGACAGATTTTGCTGGTGGAGTTGCATGCACTGATGGCACAGCTCCATTTGCCAGCCTAACCCACTCTCTTCGTCGAAATCCCATGCGAAATTCCATAAGATTGCCTTGGTTGTAGCTGTCCGGTGTGAAGTGTTTTTCACATATCACCGTGTGTCTTGTCACCGAGGAGGCAGCGAAATTGCTTCTCTTTGCCTGGACGAAACGTATCCAAGCACGGAAATCTTTGTGTTTCTTGTTTGGAAATCGGTGGACCCGGGTTGGAGTTTTTGCATCCAAAACAAACACAAGAATTCACCATTGTGACAACTCAAACCTACTTAACTATAACGACAACGACAATCTCTCCTTTCTGATACCACCAGACTACGTTCCTAAACTCACAATGAGAACCAGGGCAGCAGCGCCCATGTTTGCCTGTCATTACGTTATATGACGCGTTCTCTGGAAAAGGGCGGTTTTTGCAATATCATCCAATGGGGGCCAAGATGGCGGCGATCTAGGTGGGAATGCGCTCGGTGAGGAATTTTGTGAGGATGTGTAGGTAAACAGACAAAACTTAGCTTTATTACTGTTAACGAACCCAATTTAAAAGCTTTATACACAACACCTATATTGTGTGTGTTTCTTATGCATAAAAGGAACAGAAAAACATCAAAAAGTATGGAGGAAGAAATGCCACCTGCTTGCGTGTTGGCTAGTAGTACAGAAAACCAAAGCTCGTGGTTTGAAGCTAGCCCGTTTATTCCCTCAGATGTTCTCGCCACTCCTTTACCAGAAAGTGCCCTCCACCTTCAAAAAAACAGAGGCAAGTTAAAAACTCTGACGACAACACTAGCATCCTCAAAGACATTAATGCTTTAACTGCCAAACATGATGAAATATTCCAGAAAATATCCTCTATTGAGAGAACTACCGACTCTGTAGTTCTTTCAATAGAGGATATTTTCTGGAATATTGATAATAATTGGAATATTATCAATTCTTGAACGGTGGTGGAAAAATTGTTAATAGCTTTGGAGGTACAGTGTACCTCCAAAAGCTATTAACAATTTATCCACCACCGTTCAAGAATTTATAATTGAAGTTAAACAGCAAAAATAAAAAATAACCCAGCTGGAAGATAATGTTCTCAAACTGACGGCAGAAAACCAAACTTTGTGGGCAAGCGTCGCAGAGTGCCAACGATACAGCCAAAGATGGTCTCTAAAGTTACATGGTGTGAAAGAGGAGAACCAGGAAGAGATTCGCAGTGTAGTTACCAACATTTTGGTGAAAGTGGCTCCGAAAATCTGTGATCGATTGAAGGAAGTGATTGATGTTGTTCACCGCCTTGGCCCAATGAAACAAGACGGATCTCATCGCTCAATCATGATACTATTCACCATGCGTCATTACCGTGACATTGTCTGGAGAGAGGCGAAGCACTCAATGTTTCTTCAAGATAACAGGTTCCGCATTACAGAGGCTTTGTCAGCTGAGGACAAAATTGCCAGAGAAAAGCTGTGGCCCATTGTGAAGAAGGCAAGGGAGGAAGGTAAAAAGGCATCCTGGTGGGGGGGCACTGCCATTATCAACGGAAAAAAAATCGAGCCATCGGACATGACATGACTTATGCTAATTACCTGGCAATATTTGGAGCACACAGTTGTTGCTTCTTTAAAAATCGTCGCATAATCTAATGGGTTCAAATGTTTTCTACTACCCCGTTCCACAATAGGTAGGTTACACAGCTAGTTAGCGTGAAGATTTATTATTCTTGTACTGTTTAAGATTTTTGTGTGTTTCTTAAGTCATGGATATTAAGTTTAATTCACTTCATATTGTTTCTCGCAATGTAAGGGGTATTCGGGATTTGACAAAACGCAAAGCTATTATGCTTCAGTGTAAACGTAGTGACGCTGACTTTATTCTACTGCAGGAGACTCACTCATGTGATTCAGATACCAAATTTTGGAAATCACAGTGGGGTAACACGATTTACTTTAACCATGGTTCCAACCACTCAGCAGGATGTTGCATTCTTTTATACAAATTTAAAGGGGTTGTTTTGGATCATACATCTTCTAGTGATGGCAGATGGATAATATTAACTGTAAAATCAGATGACACTCATTTCATAGTATGTAATGTATATGGGTACAACTCTCAAGCTCCAAACAATGCTCTTTTTGGTCAAACTACAAGTGTTATGAGGAACCTTCAAAGCAAATATCAGGATTCTTATTTGATTCTAGGTGGAGATTTCAATTTATCTCCTGATAACATGGTTGATCGCTATCCCCCTAAACAATTAATAGGTTCACAGTCAAATATCATATCCTCCCTTTGTACTAATCTGCTCTTAACTGATTTGTGGCATTTTTTTAACCCTAACAAGAAGGAATATACCTGGTCCAATAAGACACAGTCACTGAAGTCAATAATTGACCTATTTTTGATCTCTACTGCAGCCTTACAGTATGTTAATGATATATCCCACCATTATGCTCCTTTGTAGGACCACAAGTTGGTGACTCTGAAACTGAAAGGATCCCATAACCCTACTGGTCTTAAAGGGTACTGGAAATTTTACAACCTGTTGCTGAATGATGATATATTCAATAAGGGGGTCAAGGACCTTGCCCGGGAGGTTCTTGATAACTGTAACAGTGGATATAAAAGTAAATGGGAGTTCTTCAAGTTCAGAGTCAGGAAC
Organism: Umbra pygmaea; assembly: GCA_016801145.1. Lineage (NCBI taxonomy): Eukaryota > Metazoa > Chordata > Actinopteri > Esociformes > Umbridae > Umbra > Umbra pygmaea. The sequence continues at coordinate 8,609 of JACXGM010036124.1, forward strand.
TTAGCTATCAAATGCAGCAAATACCTAAGGAAAGTGAAGAATCAGAAAGAGGAACTTCTAATGAACAATCTTGATTCTCTAATGAAGAAAGAGACCCTCTCTTTGAAAGAAAGTCAGGAAATGACAAAAATTCAATTAGATTTAGATCAAATGCAATTAGAACTAGCGAAAGGGGCTTTTATTAGATCCAGGGCTAAATGGTTAGAAGTAGGTGAGAAAAACACTCGCTACTTCTTTGCTCTAGAGAAAAGGAACTATGTAAGAAAATCTTTTTCTGCCCTTAACATTAATGGTTCATTGTGTATAGATCAGAGAAAAATTGATGATTTTGTCTCATCTTTTTACGGTAACTTGTATAGCTCCAAGTTGAACAAAGTGGCCTGTGATGCATTTATCAATGATATTCGTGAGCATTTACCCGTAATTAATGAAGACTTTAAATCTAGGTGTGAGGCCCCCCTCTCATTATCCGAGGTTAAAGAAGCTCTTTTCTTGATGAAAAAAAATAAATCTCCAGGAATAGATGGGTTACCGGTAGAATTGTATTTACATTTTTGGGACATTATTAAAAACACAGTCTCACGGCATTTGTTTTCGTGATATAGTCAAGCAATTTTAACTAATTTGAACTAGAGCAGCGATACTCATTCCATGTTCCTGCAAGCCGCAATTCCATAGGTTTATGTTCCAAATCAAATTTATCACCGGTGACATTAATCATTATTAAGATGAAATGCTAACTCTGGTTAGTCGAAACTAAGGTAAGACGGATAACTTACGGAATGGCGGAATTAATATCGCCCCAAAAAATAGAAAATAATGACGCCCAAGCCGCAGCTGGACCCGCAGCTGGACCCTGATCGGTTTTTGGGAGCCTAGCTAGAATAGGAACACTATTTTTCTTAATTTCTGCCCGTGGGTGTTGTAAAACATATGTCTTTCTAAATTAACATTTTCATGCAATATTCTGTATTAATTAAGGTATACAATTAAATTGCAAGATGGGCTTTAACTTCTCTCTACCAATCAGATGCTCCGACTATAGGTGAAAATTGAAGAATATGAAGCTGGTCATTGGTGATTATTCAAACCATAGATATCCATTATAAAGGCTAGGTGACTTATGGCTGAGTCTCTAACGTCATCACCAGTGGCCATCTTGTCACAGGCAAGCTTGGTGGGCTGTATGGTACCTGATGTAAGGTGAGTGATCGCAAATACTCTAATCTCGCTGAAATCTTGACGGATTTACAAACGGTTTAGTTCCTTACAAATGTTATTAACGTGGCTATTATTCTGGATGCTTTATATATAATCTTATATAGGATCTTTCAATTTTTGGCAGAGTTCTCCTGTCAAAGGCTGAAGGTCTGTCTCGTTTTGTGTACCCATCTTTATCTTTATCTGTGAATGATGAAACTTGCAAAGAGGTTAACTCAATGCTTTTCAATTTCATCTGGAAGAATAGAGGTCATAGGTTAAAAAACGCCTAGAATAGAGGTCTAACAAAAACGCAGAGGGAGGGCTTGAGGTCTTAGACTTTTATGATGTTACTAACACTTACAACGTTAATTGGCTAAAGAAATGTCTTGTTTACCCATATTCTATTTGGAACTTTATACCTTCATGTATCTATGAAAAGGTTGGTGGTCTTAAATTTCTTTTATCATGTAATTTTTCTCCTTAGAGGTTGCCTATAAAGCTATCTAAATTCCACCACCAAGCTATCACGGCCTGGATGATATGTTTTGTCCACAACTTTTCACCTCACAGGGCTCTACTCTGGAATAATAAAAATATTACTGTTAGGAAGAAATCACTATTTCTCCCCAAATGGCTTGAGAGAGGTATTGACTATTTATTTAATATCCTTGATCAAGATGGTTGTATTATGTCTTATGAGCAATTTATGAATATCCATTGTTTTCCCACCCATTTCAGAGAATTTTACTCTAACTAAAGCTATTCCACCAGGTTTATTACAACTTATGAAATCACATTTGTGCTTTGGTGATAAATCTACAGTAAACACAGATTTAATTTTAAATGGGGAAAAAAATAACAGATAAGAAATGTAACAAACACATTCGGGAAGCTTTTCATAATCAAAAGAAAATTGTTCCCAGAGGAAGAGCCTTTTGGGGGGCTTTAATTGTGGACTCAAATTGGGAAAGATCCTGTGTACTTCCATCTAAATATTGTATGACAAACAAAGTGAAAGAGATACATTTTAAAATACTACATTTGATTTACCCTGTGAATTCTTTTATTGCTAAATTCCTTGATATAGAGAAAATCTGCACATTCTGTAAGCAAGAGTGTCACAGTTGTTGTTGTGTAGGAGAGGAAACGGAGACCAGAATGCGGGAGGAGCGTTCTTGATGTTTAATGAACATGAATAGATCGAGGAATACACTGTACCGGAACCGTTCCACGTAATACATTGGAACTGCACAAAACTATATATATATATATTTCCAAGTGCTCTAACGCGGCACTGACGCGACTAACATATACATAGAGTACGCCTGGTTCAGACAATGCCACATACATATCGTACGACACATAACGAGGTGAAGGCTCAATCAAATATGTACATGCTTACATTAGAAAACAGCCCCGGTAATGTACAATCCCTCTCTCTCTCTTCTTCCCCTCCATGACAGGAGTCGCTACTCACAATAATGCGCGCCGAACCTCCGGAACGCCGGGAGTAAATAGGCTTCTTGATTACTCATTACGCACCGGTGTGGATAGTAGGCTAATGCACCATTCATGCGCAATGAGTAACCAAGTGCCTATCACTCTCCGAGCGCCCAGAGGTCGGCGCATTACACAAAACACATACAAACATTCATTACACAAACAGTCCA
>JACXGM010036125.1:0-11516 GCA_016801145.1 Umbra pygmaea
TAACCAGTATGATGTACTTCTACTGACTGTAACCAGAATGATGTACTTCTACTGACTGTAACCAGAATGATGTACAGTCACGCTGGAACATTTAAGGGCCTTTGTCAAACGGTTTCCACTAAGTTGAAAGCACCCAATTGTCTAACATGTCTTTGTATCCTGTAGCATTAAGATGACTCTTCAATGGAAATTATGAGCCTAAACCCTAGAAAACAGCCTCAGACCATTCATTCTCCTCCACCAAAGGCATGGAAATCATAGTGAAACAACTAAACACTCACCTTACATCCTTCACAGGCATGGACACCATAGTGAAAGCCTGAAGCTTTATCTCCACAGACACGACACTCAATATGGATTAAGGAGGCTGTGGGGTCGTCCTGAAGCTTTGTGTACAACAGGCAACTGTCTGGATAGTGTGGAGGTGACTCTGGTTCCAGCTTTACACAACCTGAGACAACCCATACAGAAGATATGATTTACACAACCTGAGACAACCATACAGAAGATATGATTTACACAACCTGAGACAACCCATACAGAAGATATGATTTACACAACCTGAGACAACCCATACAGAAGATATGATTTACACAACCTGACACAACCATACAGAAGATATGATTTACACAACCTGACACAACCCAGACAGAAGATGATTTACACAACCTGACACAACCATACAGAAGATATGATTTACACAACCTGACACAACCCAGACAGAAGATATGAACTTGTGTTTGTTATAACTGATGAAACATTTTATTTGAGCATTCACTGGTCACACTGTTTCTGGACGCGTACCATGTCCATCCTGAGGCTTGCTGTTGTTGTTGTACTTATAGTCCATGTGTGTGGAGTGATCCAGAGCAGGACTGGATCTGCCACTGGGGCAGGGTGGGTAACCTTGTCCTGGGCTGCTGCTGAGGTGGCTGGAGCTCTGGGAACTGTGGCTGAGCTCATAGTGCCTGGTCGGGGTAGGTCTTTCACTGGGCGGGTAGTGATGTGTTGGGGTAAGACTGGAGAAGCTGCAAGGTTGATAGTGCTGGATCTTTGTGGGGATGTGTTGGTAGTCCAGGGTGGTGTAATCCAGGGTGGTGTAAGGCTTCATCTCCAGGGACTGAGAACTGTCATCCAGCTCCTCAAAGTCTACAGGTGTCAGACTGAAGCTCATTGGCCATGACGCCAAGATCTGTGTGTCTACCATGTCTGCTTTAGAAACAGAAGAGTAACAGAGGTGTACATACTGTTATTTAGTACTTTTAGAAGTTTTCTTGATTCCCATAACCATGGTTCAAAATTAACTTTTGCATCCACCAGCCAAACAGCTAGTGAATGTTCAAATTTTACCAGTCACTCAATAGATTACTAGTTTTTTTGGCTGGTGAGTGAATCAAAACTACCAGCCATCTGCATATTTTACTAGCATTTGGCTGGTAAATGGGGCTAATTTTGAACCCTGCCCAAAACAATATCTTGGTGCAGTCACATAGTATACAATTTAGTTTTTCTAATAAGCCTGATAGACAGGTTTCTCTAGCCTTAGGCCATGCCACATCTCTTAAGAGTGTTGTCAGAACTGTTCTTCACCCTGACTTTAGTGTAGGGCGCGTGATCATCTGTAATAGAATAACAAATACTAGTAAATTGCTATATTGCCAGCTCAGCTTATGAATAGTAGAAATACAGTCAAGATTACAATGGCAAAGAAAGTTTGTTCAGTTCACTAAATTATTGTAATGATAATGGTGATCTGAACCTGTGAACTCTGATATCTCTAACACATGCTACAGGGCAGTAAAGTCTGACATCTCAAGCACATGCTACAGGGCAGTAAAGTCTGACATCTCGAACACATGCTACAGGGCAGTAAAGTCTGACATCTCGAACACATGCTACAGGGCAGTAAAGTCTGACATCTCGAACACATGCTACAGGGCAGTAAAGTCTGACATCTCAAGCACATGCTACAGGGCAGTAAAGTCTGACACCTCGAACACATGCTATAGGGCAGTAAAGTCTGACATCTCGAACACATGCTATAGGGCAGTAAAGTCTGACACCTTGAACACATGCTATAGGGGAGTAAAGTCTGACACCTCGAACACATGCTATAGGGAAGTAAAGTCTGACATCTCGAACACATGCTATAGGGGAGTAAAGTCTGACACCTCGAACACATGCTATAGGGGAGTAAAGTCTGACACCTCGAACACATGCTATAGGGAAGTAAAGTCTGACATCTCGAACACATGCTACAGGGCAGTAAAGTCTGACACCTCGAACACATGCTATAGGGAAGTAAAGTCTGACATCTCGAACACATGCTACAGGGCAGTAATCTATCAAACATTTAGTTAACAGCTTTTCTTCTGAGCAGAAGGTGGATGATATAATGAAAAGGTTGTAAATCTACAATTGTAATCTAACCTAACACTTAAAGGATCTCTCCAGCCACCTGACAATTGTTGTGCCGGTCATGTTTCCGACACGACATTCACTAAAAACACCTCAGGACGTTCGGTCATTCCCACTACAGTAAGTTTTCCTAAAACCGTTGGTTAAAATACATCTCGATACGTTCATTTGACTTCCTGATATTTATTTGTCCCATTTTATTCTCCTATCGACTTGATGGATCTACTCAACATATTTTCAAAAATGTTGTAGTAACGTCAAAGGTCTTTCATCCAATCAAGTGGCAGCAAATCAATGCATTTAGGTATGTAGACGTGGTCAAGCTGATCTGCTGTATTTCAAACCAAGCATCAGAATGGGGAAGAAAGTTTATTTCAATTACTTTAAACTTGGCTTCGTGTTGGTTCCAGGCGGGCTGGTTTCAGAACGTGCTGATCTACTGTGATTTTCCCAAACAACCACCCTTTAGGGTCTACATGGATTGGACTGAAAGAGAAAATATCCAGTGACTTAATTTGAGGCAAAAATACCTTGTTGATGGCAGAGATTAGAGGAGAATGGCCAGACTGGTTTGCGCTGATAGAAAAACAACAGTAACTCAAATGACCACTCATTACAACCAAGGAATGCAGAAAAGCCTCTCTGAATGCACAACACGTAGAACCTTGAAGCAGATGGGCTACAGCAGCAGAAGACTACACCGGGTGCCTCTCCTGTCAGCTAAGAACAGGAAACTGAGGCTTCAATTTGCACAGGCCCACAAAATTAGACAATAGAAGATTGAAAACTGTTGCTTGGTCTGATGAGTCTTCATTTCTGCCAAGACATTCAGATGGTAGGGTCAGAATTTGGCTTAAACCATGCTTTGCATCCATGGTTCAGGCTGGTAGTGGTGTAATGGTGTGAGGGATATATTCTCTGCACACTTTGGGCCCCTAAGTTTCAATTCAGCATCATTTAAATGCAACAGCCTACCTGAGTATGGTTTAAATGCAACAGCCTACCTGAGTATGGTTTAAATGCAACAGAAATCCTGAGTATTGTTTAAATGCAACAGAAAAACTGAGTAATGTTGCTGACCATGTCCATCCCTTTATGACCACAGTGTACTACCCACCTTCCAGTAGGATAACACGCCATGTCACAAAGCACAACTCTCAAACTGGTTTCTTGAACATGACAATGAGTTCCCCCTACTCAAACGGCTCCACAGTCACCAGATTTCAATCAATCGAGCATGTTTGGGATGTGGTGGAGAGAGAACTGTGTGCTGCAATAATGTAATTATGGACCAAAATCTCAGATAAATGTTTCCAGCACCTTGTTGAATCTATGCCACAAAGAATTAAGGTAGTTCTGAAGGCAAAAGTGGATCCAACCCAGTACTCGCAAGATGTACCTAATGCAGTGGCCAATGAGTGTATGTTCTTGTTGTTTTTATTCATGTGTGTCTGTTTGTAAATCCAAAAGTTCCAGGAGTTAGTTATCTTGTAAATACTATAATTGTGACAAAGCCTTTCCTAACTGAGGCCAATCAGGAACATAGCTGTGCACTAGATCAGGGATTTCATCAATGTTTGTATACCTTCTGTATTCTGGTCATCAATACTAGCGTAAATCCTTGATGATACGGACTCTCATAACTAGCTTAGTGTATATTACAGAGTTGATTGTAGGGCCCTTCACCCTGTGAGATAGAGAACTGAACCTGGTTGACCTCAAACACCAACTCAGATCAGTTGACTGATGAACCCAAAGCTGTGACCTGGCTTCATATACTAAAGAATATCCTTTAATATTAGAAAACAGCTAAATCCTAATCCTAAAAAACTTGGACCCTCTTAATAATTTTATAAAAGGGTGAACACTAGCCATTGACTTATGTTAGCAACTTACCTTAACATCCATTCCTGAATACTGCATAGTAATGTGCTACAAGTCAGCAACTGCCAAACTAAACTTAGTTAAAAAACTGTCAATGAGTACCAGAATAAAACTAAGACCAAAACATCCTCCTTTAAATTACTTATTGTTTCCCTCTAACTGAATGGATGGAATGTGGACCACAGAAGGTGACAGGAAGTCAAGGTAAGCCACCTCAGCATACAGCGGCTGGCACATTGTTACAAACAGGGAGAAGAGGACATCAGCCAACTTCTCTATAGAAAGTTCTGTTCTACTGGTACTGAGATACAGACTATTAATAGATCAACAGATTTCCGTCCAGCGATCCACAGGTCATCTATTCTATTCTATTTTATATTCTTTTTTAATAGTTTTGATGCGGATGGACTTTTGCCCTGATTGGCAAAGCACTGATAAAGTGAAATCAGAGATCAAGCAAGGGAGAGAGACGGACAGAGATACAAGATTTAAAAACACAATTGACAGTAAATTGTTCTATGCATTTTTCTAAACAACGCACGGTGTGTAACTGGTCAAATGACAAGTTGATGGCACACCTGGTTTCATGGCACCATGTGATGCATCTAACCCTAACCCTGTATCTGGGCCGTCTTCACTCCCTCTGGATGAACTCAAATGTAGTTAGTAAAAGTAGGACTGAACTAGGGCTGCAGCTATAGATTATTTTAGTAAATCGGGTATTCTACCAATTATTCCATTAATTAATCGGATAAGAAATACTTTTGTTTTATTGAAGAGCCATAATATTCAATAGTTTTGTTTAATTTTCAGAAAAAGATACATTTATATTGCCTACATCGCTTACAATATCATTTCTCAAAAAACTAAACATATTAAGTGCAAATGAGTGCCATATTACATTGTTTTTAAAGAAAACATTTTCTGGAATGCAAAAAAACAGCCTCAAGCTCAAGTTGCACAAGTTTCAAACGGAGACTGATCTGTCTATAGGCCTATGTAAATATTAGTTATACTCAACCGATTTTCATTCATTTATTTGATTATAATGTCACACAGCTCTGTTACACTTATGCTAGTAGATCGTTGATCAGCTGTTTCTCTGTGTAGAGAGAGAGTGAGAGAAATTGGTGTAAAAATCAGCTGTTTTTCCAAAGGGATAGTAATCAAGACGGCTCTTTAGATCAAATTGTGGTCACCACCAGGGTGGGAAATTAACTTTTTAATGTGGCTGTGTCACTGTGGCTGGTGGATGCCAAAATTTTACCAGCCACTTTTTCCCAAATTCAAATACATAAATGAAAACACACTAGTATATTCTATATTGCTTCAATACATTAAATTTACTATGAATACATGTGTTATCAATATAGGTCAATTAATAAAGGGACATTTAGTGAAGACAAGTGTGAGATGAATAATTTCTAGATGATTGACAAATTGTGCTAATCTGTTTGATAATTGTATGTCCTACTACCATATTTTAGTCAGCTACTTTTAAATTACTCATGCAACAGTAGGCAGTATCAACTTTGAGAGGTGTAAAACTTTGCTGTTGTAACACCTGACGAACGCCACAATATTTACACATTTGTAAATTCATTTTCTAATAATCTTTTTGGAAAACATCTGGGATTACTAATAAGAATATTGAAGCATTCGTTAAATGATTTACATTTTAGTCATTTAGCAGACAGTCTTATCCAGAGTGATTAAGCACAGGGGCATTCTTCCTGGAGCAATTTAGGGTGAAGTGCCTTGCCCAAAGACAACAACATTTGGCACAGCAGGGAATCTAACCAGCAACCTTCTGACTTGTCCGACTCCCTAACCACTGAGCCATCTGACCCCCAATAATCACCCATCAAAGTTGCAAGTGCTTCTTCAATAATGGAACAAAACATCTTACAACATTAAATATAATAAGAAACCATATTATGGAGATGTAAAATACTTGACTAGAATCCGCTGTTAATAAACTAAGTTACAGTTGAGAAGTTGGACATTGCGCATGTAAATGTCTCTGGGAAAACGAGAGCGGCATAATCAGAATCCAATCATTATCGGAGACTAAACGAGTGACTTGAGTGACAGCTGAATCATCCAATGAGTGTTTAGAATCCCGTGCTGTATGTGTGTGATTTTCTTTTTCCGATAACATAAAATCGTATCATAATCACATCAACTATCCCATATCTGTAATTATACACGTTTAGTCTTTGACATTTTCTATATTGAGTTAATCTAGTTTACTCAGGCTTAATACTGGGAACTAAATTGATTTGTTTTTCTTCTATACCGCACTATATGGTACCGCAGCTAAAGGCTGGAGTTCTCACAAACTAGCTCCGCAAAACCAATCAAATATGCACCTCGACAGAAGTGCATCTTTCTTTGTTAATGAGTAAGCTTCCGCATTTTTGTCAAACGCATTTATCTCCAATCCAAAACAAGTAATGTTTAAAGTAGCCGAATAAAAAACAAAAAAACGTATCATATGTTGTACAATTCACCCGCCAGAGTGGCTGGCAGATAGGGAAAAGATACCCGCCAACGTGAAAATCTACCCGCATATTTGGCGGGTGGCGGGTGTTAATTTCCCACCCTGGTCACCACTACGTATTTTCTTGTCTTTGGTTTTAGTAGTTGTTGTGTTTGGTGTAGTTTCATACCATGGAATGGATGATTAAGTTAGACTCAATGTTTTCTGTTGAGATACTGAAGCATTGACGTCATGCCATCATTGTGGTAAGCTAGTTCGATTTTGCAGTAGACACATTGTACAGAGTTTTCGTTTTAATTACGTTTGAACTGATTCCGAACTTTGGACACTTTCTGTCCTTTTCTCCAGCCTGTCTCTTCTCTTAGCCCCTCACTATTTACACTTGCTTTCTTCATTTTGTAATCTGCACCATCAGTCTTCATGGCATGTGTCGCCAGCAGCATCAGCCCAGTGTGCAATAAACCTGTACGAGTCGTGACTCACTCGGATCTTTAACCCAAGTCTTTAAAATAACTCATGAGTCGCAAGTCTTTAGTATCATTAACCCGGATCAGTTGAGTCCCAGGGGCGGCGGCAGGGTATGGCTTGGTGGGGCTACAGCCCTACCAAGAATCGTGTTTGCCCCACCTTAGCCTCACCATGAATTATCAACTGTGCTGACTTAGTTGCCTTTTTATGTTTCGGTGCAGAGTATGTGAGCGGAGCGGAGTGGAAGCGGAGCGAGGAGCGGAGCTGACCCAGTTTACCAGAGTGCAGAGCAATATTTGAAGGCTCTCACTCAAAATCGCTGCAGTAGCGCTCCAGTAGCGCTCACTTCACATACCGTAGTCAGGACAGCCTAATGAGCCTCTACGTGTGTAGGTTACTTGGCTAGTGCGCTTTGTTAATGTGTAATCATGGAATTCGCTAAATAGTAATAAACTAACAAAACATACAGGTGCAAAATCAAGATTATCTACAAAAATGGAAGGTGAGGTTATATAGTGGTCACGATTAAACAGTCTTATGGAATATGAAAAGACATGCCTATCTCTCGCAAGCACCATAATTTACTGCATGCACACGTGAACAGAAAGAATTGAGGTGCGTATCTATCTACTGGTTAGACTGAGTTATAAAACCAGCAATTAAACAATTTTGTTCATTCACTTTGTATTACATCATTTTCATTTTATAAAACATTTTAATTTATCGTCACAAAATGTTTCATTTTATAAAACATTTTAATTTATCTTCACAATATATATAGAAAATACATAGAGAATATTTGTATAAGGAGAATGCATTGTTTTGTAATAACAGTTGTATACTGTATAAAAAGTTTTTTTTCGTGTAGCTACATGGTCACACATTCATGTTTATTTTAACAACGTTATAACAATTCAAGCCCATTTAGTTTCAATATTTCAGCGATCGACATACATGGTCACATAATGCATGGGTTTGTTAATATTGTAATATGACTTAAAAAATAATTGGAGCGATTTTGGAGTGTTAACTCCATTAACTATCGCAGCTTGCGCTTTCACTCTCTCTCCGGCGATAGTGTGTGGGTGTGTGTGTTGACTATAACGGAAGCTCGCACATTCGCACTGGCAGTTCTATTCTTTGGAAAAGGTTAACAGTATATTTAATTGGTATCTGAATCTATTTACGCTAGAATCAATCTTAAAAAACTAAATATATAGCCTATATTTTTGGATCGATCTGCCCATCCCTATTGGGTGTGTAGAGGACAGGTTTGCCAGACAAAATTAACAATTTGAAATGGCGCAAATAGACTATTGTCTTAACTCAGTAGTAGTGATTTCCACGTCGGTTGCTCTAGATGTAATTTGCGTGTGAAAAAAGGAGTCAGTCCGACGTGGTATTTCTAGCTACTGGGAATGATGTTACACTCTATTCTATTGTGCATGTACATTGAAATTCAGATGCTGATTTAAGCCCAACCACTGTGTGGATTAGCCCCACCATAGTTATGCCAAAAAAAATAGTCTGGCGCCGCCACTGTTGAGTCCTAATACAATTCGACATAAAATGATAAAAGCGCCACACGCAAAACTCTTGTAACATTAGTTACTACTAGTCCTAGCCATCTTAGCTGCCAAAAGCTTTATAACTTACAATTTCATGGGCAAACACAACTCTACAATTCAACTTAAGCGACCAAATGAGCAGAGCGACAGTCCGAGACAGGTTATGGGAACTTCCCGATCCGCAGACTCAGAGCCGGAAACATTGCAGACTCGCAGACCATGGGACACGTGAGTCCTTGTTCTTGCGTAAGTCAGTCAATCGCACGAATCAGCCGGCTACGTTGTCATGAGTGGATCTGTATCAGACGAGCGAGTGAAGTCTCTCCTCGAGTCAGGGTAAAGCAATTCCACAACAAAAGCGCTACTATAATGTAAATAGTTATTTCTTTTTTCTTAGCATTTATTATTTGCACATTTTGCATGTTTGTTCCATTTTATTGTTGTTTTTGTATTTAATATATTTTATTGTTATATTTATTTTTGTTGTAATATTGATTAATTAATTTGGCTTTTTTTCATCTATTATTATGACATTGCCTGTACGTGGCTAAATGATGTGTCTCTTTTTTCATGTGTGCTTTTTTAAAATAAGAGTTTGCCAGGCCTAGTGTGCAACAGTAATAATAATTAGTGCGGAAACACCGTGAGTGATACAACGTTGGTAACATTGATGAAACAAATCCTCGAGGCAAATCATTTCGCATCAAGTTTTTTAGTAATCTAATTATTCGAGTTACTCGAGAAATCATTTCAGCCCTATTGTATGTCAAAATTTGGAGGTAATATAGAAAATGTCTGGATGGATCATTTTTCAGAAAAAAAATATTAATTTTACTGGTAAATTGTACATACATATTCTGTCCATAAAGTCCATATTAATGACGTTAACAATTTTCTGAGGGCCTTGGAATCGTCCTAAGTTTCGTGTCTCTGGATGCAGCCTTAACTAGCATTTGACGAAAATTCACTGTTTTACAAGTACAGATTCAAAACATTAAAATAAACAAATTAAACACTGTAATTGAAGTAACAACGGGTAATTGAGGATTCTTTAAAGCTTAACACACCTGTAATGAAAGAAATAATTAAAACTGCAAACAGTGTTTAGCGGGTTTCAGTGGATGCATAATTACAAGTTAGTAGGCCTATTAAGCTTATAAATGAAAAAAACTTTTAAAACATAGTTAATGAGTCCCAATTGCAAAACTCAATAGCGCCCCGTGTGGTTTACAACATATGAAGAACTTGGTCCATATTTGACAAATGTCAAACGACATAAAGGTCGGTCATCTACTTCCATAGTTGAAGCATTTAAAGTATTTTTCATAAATACACATTTATAGATAGATATTTATATTATATAAATAGACAAATATGTTCTTTGTGGGGAGAAGAACTTATCTATATATTTTTATAGTTCTAAGTAGGATGAGTATAGCAAGCTTCCAAATATGGAATGAGTGTACCATTATCCTTGTGGGAGTTATGTGCATATTTGTGCAAAGTCATACCCCTGGGTCAATGACAAATAAGATTTTCAAGATGAAAAAAAGAACATTTTAAGCAAAACAGTTTTAAAATGCATTTTTACGTTCAAAATAATGTAAGGTGTTGATTTATATTGGTTTTACGGCATTTTAGGCAGCATTAATTCATTTTTAAACAAGATTTAAGATTTTACCACCCAGAAAATGTCAGGTGGTGCGACAATATATTAATTTTAAATAATATACATTTAATGTCCTTAGCACTACTGAGATTTGTAAATATGAATCACTGTAGTGTCTAAAATCCATGTCACTTGGTAAATTCACTTTATATTTCTTTATTTATTGCCCTTTTATTCCATATAATATAAACGGCTGCTTTTCTGTGTGTTCAAACACCCATTTTTCCATAAGGACTTTTTATGCTTTGTTTTTAACTGTAAAAATGATTCGTATACATTATATAAAGGTTTACAGTTATATTTTTTTACTTCATATTTCAAGTTCAGTAGGAATTGTTACATTAAAATGTAAATTTGCTGGTTGCGTCACCTGACCTATGACATGTATCTATTCAAATTCTTTTTATGAAAATGATGTGGTCCTGATGGCATCATCGGCCTGTGACCTTCAGCACTCACTGGATCGTTTCGCAGCCGAGTGTGAAGCGGCTGGGATGAGGATCAGCACCTCTAAATCTGAGGCCATGGTTCTCAGCAGGAAACCGATGGAGTGCCTACTCCAGGTAGGGAATGAGTCCTTACCCCAAGTGAATGAGTTCAAATACCTTGGGGTCTTGTTCGTAAGTGAGGGAACAATGGAATGGGAGATTGATCGGAAAATCGGCGCAGCGGGGGCGGTATTACACTCATTGTATCGCACCGTTGTGACGAAGAGAGAGCTGAGCCAGAAGGCAAAGCTCTCAATCTACCGGGCAGTTTTTGTTCCTACCCTCACCTATGGTCATGAAGGCTGGGTCATGACCGAAAGAACGAGATCCAGGGTACTAGCGGCCGAAATGGGTTTCCTCAGGAGGGTGGCGGGCGTCTCCCTTAGAGATAGGGTGAGAAGCTCAGTCATCCGTGAGGATCTCAGAGTAGAGCCGCTGCTCCTTTGCGTCGAAAGGAGCCAGTTGAGGTGGTTTGGGCATCTGGTAAGGATGCCCCCTGGGCGCCTCCCTAGGGAGGT
>JACXGM010036127.1:0-11480 GCA_016801145.1 Umbra pygmaea
ACACACACACACACACACACACACACACACACACACACACACACACACACACACACACACACACTTGAGGGGGCTAAAAGCCTTTTCCTTGTTTGGACTGACCACCATAACCTGGAGTACATCTTGGCGACGAGGAGACCGAACCCTTGCCAGGTGAGCTAGTCCCTGTCCCTCACCAGGTTCACGTTCACCATATCTTACATACTGGGCAGCAAGAATGTGAAGGCTGATGCCCTGTCTCTCCAGCCTGTCATCGATGATAGTTCTGTAGATGAAGAAACACAGTGTGTCCCACAATCTCGGGTGCCTGTATTATGGCCCCAGTGGTGTGGGAACTGGATACTGAGATTCTGCACTTGCGCAGTATCCTGCTGATCACCAATATGTGCCTGTTTCAATCCAAGTCAGGCTACTTTGCTGGGATCGGACCACCCCCTCCTCTGGTCAACCTAACTTCGGCCGCACAATCAGGTGCCTGGCTGGCAGAAACTGGTGTCCATCCTTAGCCAAAACGTGAGGGTCTAGGTTTCCTCCTGCTTGCTGTGCACTCAGAGTAAAGCGACCAGACACCTCCCTGCAGGGAAATGAATGCCTCTACTGGTTCTACAATGACCTTGGTCACATCTGTCCATCTGACACATCTCTCTCCCTCTGAGGGGCACACTGCCATCTTGGTCGTTGTGGACTTGTTCTCCAAGACTTGCCGTCTCCTACTTCTGCTTGGTGTTCCCAAAGCTCTGCAGACCATTGAGGCCCTGTTCACCCAGTTCTTTCAGCACTAGACCATGGCCCCCAGTTTACCTCTCGTGTGTGGAAAGCCTTTATGGAGAGGCTAGGGGTCAAGGTCCGTCTCACCTCCAGG
Source organism: Umbra pygmaea (assembly GCA_016801145.1). NCBI lineage: Eukaryota > Metazoa > Chordata > Actinopteri > Esociformes > Umbridae > Umbra > Umbra pygmaea. Next base: position 863 of record JACXGM010036127.1, read on the forward strand.
TTCCATCCTGAGGCCAATGGGCAGGTCGAGCACATGAACCAGGAAAAGGTCCAGGCTGACCGCCGCCACAGGGTGGACCCCGTCTACCAGCCTGGGGACAGGGTCTGGCTTTCGACCCTCCGCCTGCCCCTCCACTTGCCGTGCCGGAAGCCGTGTCCGGTGTTTCTGGGGCCATATAAAGTCCTGAGGAGAGTGAATGAGGTGACTTTTCAAATTATAACTACCTGTATCCATGCATATCCTCTTTTGATGGTTCTCTACTCAGGCCAGTGGTGGAGGGCCCTCTTTATGAGGCCAAAGTGCTGGGGACCTCACCTGGAGTTTGAAGATTGGCTGTAGTATGCTTTCAGGTCCATCCTGGATTCAAAACTGCGGAGGGGTGACCTCCAGTACCTTGTGGATTGGGAGGGTTACGGCCCGGAAGAGCAGTGCTTGGTTCTGGCCTGGGACATCCTGGGCCCAGCCATTCTGCATGAGAGTTCCATCTTCCCTGTCCGGATCGCCTGGCGCCGCATCCTCTGTGTTTTCACCAGGGTCAGGGAGTGCCCAGCCTCTAGAGGGGCACGTCGAAGGTAGGGGTGCACAGCCACTGAAGCGGCACGTCAAAGGAGGGACTGTCACAGCTCCCTGTCCTGGGGCTCCCCCTGCTGGCATGCAGGGGCTCCAGCGATCAACAATCTATCCCTCTCAGTCAGCTATTGCCACCTTTGTTCCTTTTTGCCGATGCAATTTGTCCATGTTTGGCATACGCTGTCTTGATTAATGAGACTATTCCCCTTGGCACATTGAATAATTAAGCAGATTTTGTGACTGATGTACCTGCATTTTGGGAATATTCGGCCCATTTGGAACTCTGCTGGTTGCCACATGGGTTGCCACCTCTTTGCTGATGCAAATCGCATAGGTTTGTCAGTTGCTTCACTTACCTTCTTTGTCTGTATGCTATACAAATTGTTACATCTTGCCTGCCTTGAACATTACAAAAAAGGTTATTCCAAACCTAAGCTAAAACCCTTCCCGTATTTCTATTGGTTGTGATTAAGCACTGTCTTCACCAATCGTGATTCGACCTAATTATCAGTGAAGAGAAAGAAACAGGAATAAAGCATGTATTGTTTCAAATAGCCACTAATTGTTTCAAATAGTCTAATTTAGTTTTGATGAATATTGCACATTTTCTGTTAATCCAATGAACCTCATTTTACTACCGAAATATTACTGTGTGCTTCAGTTATTTGATTGGTCAGAATGAAATTGCTGATACAAACACCAAATTATTTATAAATGAAAATCATGGAAATTGTCAGGGATGCCTAAACGTTTGCATACGACTGTAAATACTTTGAGGAGTAACGTACATAATTACTTTAAATTATTTGGAATCACCATATCTTAACTTGAAAAAAAAAAGGCTGTTTTACAATTAGTTTAGCTATACGTAGTTAGTTTATTCTAACATAATACGCATAACTTTACAATTAATGTCCAATTGGTTATTCTTCACTTCAAAATAACTATCCTAAAATGCATTGAACATCTAAACTGTAAAGCTCACATGAAGAAAAAAAACGCAACGTCATTCTTTCAAGAACTAGCATGATCCATGATGCTAGAGTTTTGTATAATAATAACCTGGTAGCGAAAAAACAATAAATAATTCTAGTTATACAACTTTTATTAACACAGTTAAACAGTATCTTAATTAGTCGTGATACAGTCATTTCCTCAATGTCAGCTTTCTATAACTTTATTATTATCTCTAATGATATTTCTAATGATATTTCTTTAACTTTATTATTATCTCTGCACAACGACTGCTGATATTATGCCCTCTAGGGAACTAGGAAACAACAGCATCACAACATAGAGTAACTGATTTACCCTTCATGTATGGGTGGCATTTACATGGGTTAAATATTGTTAGTTGTCTACATTATTTTGTTCACCATCTGTATGAGACTGCACAGCTGAAGGGATCATTTACATTTTTAAGGACATCACTGAGCTGAGTTTGCTAAGTAAAATGTTCATGTATTAAGAACATTTGAATAATGATTGTGGGAAAATGAAGAGTGCCTACGTGTAAAAGTTTAGGAATAAGTGCATTGCTGCATCAATCAGTGCTAAGCTGAGGTATAATATTCAAACTCGTATTTCTCTCCCGACCTCATCCCACAGACAACACCCCTTGGCTATTTCTGATGAGAATCAGAGCTGGAGAGGAGCAGGAAATGGGGGAAGGGGGGTTTTAGAACCGGGGACCTCTCTCTCTGTAGCAGCTCCACCACTCTGATTAATTTCCAACTAGATTGCTTGGCCAGCAGTATTATTAGCATACAGTTTCCATGGATCAGGCTGTGCAATGAAACACTTTCATCAAGCCGCTTGTCAAACATAAAATTTGAAATCTCATTTTGTTTCTAATATCATTTTCGCGCTGGGGGTGGGAGCCGGGGCATCATCAATCAAAATTAAAAGAGCTCTGGGTTGGGGAGGACTTGTCGGTGTCAACCGTGGTGACTGCCACGGCGTCCAGGCACTTATGCAAACGGGGCCTTCTGCCCAAGGTCAGTGCACTGAGGAAGGAGGCTGATCTCTCAGCTGAGCGCTACAGAGCACATTCACTCTGAGGGTGACAGGCAGGAGAGCTGGCAGCCGATTCACAGCCAGTGACTGAGGAGGAACAGGATGGCTGTTACCAAGCTGCATCTATCACGCCACGCAGCGCCTCAACCAACTCATAAAACCCTGTCACAACACAACACTGTGACAGCACAGGCAGTAAATAATGAATAACATTGCCTCGATTACAAAATGCGCAACACTTTCACTAGTCCCCCCCACCAGCCCCGGATCGTACCATTCATTATGAGGAATAACATAGCAGGGGGAAAAGAAAGGCAGTTTCATTTTAATAAGAATACAGAATCAATGCAATTCAATCAATATCAGCTAATTAACAAAACACTATATTGTGAAACAATCAAGGTGCATAAACAAGATTAAAATAAATGAAGGAACGTTGCCAAGAGGCAGCCCACTCCTAATTAAATGATACTAATTGGAATTCTGTGGCTGTATGCTAGGCTGTGTTTGTTGTTGCCACTGAGATTGAGGGAAGAAGGAAGACATGGCTGACCTCCCACAGAAGACACACCTATATCTGTCATCCTTTTCCCCAACAGCACACATTACTACACAGTTGAACCAGAGGCCATCTCTACTATTCTCTGTGTTATGAAGTTCTCCTGCATTAGGGATGCACTCTAATGGCAAGTTGGACTTTCAGAGCCTTTTTAGAAGTGATTGCATATTTTTTTCATTATTACAGCATTGTTGGAACCGGGGCATAATATATACACTCTACGGGCACTTTTTTAACGGTCTGAAATGCAAGTATCAAACGCGAAACGGAAATGACATTGTGGGAGGGTCCCGGGCACTGTTGCTATTTTACCGGAGGGATAAATGATTCTTGCGCCCGATGCAAATCAAAAATGGGTAGGTCTGAAGTAGCTACATAAGTCATAGGTGTGGTTTGAGCGTAACGTGCACTAAACCAATGAGAGCATCATCTCACATTCCCTTTAAGAGCAGGCGCGCTTGTTCCATGCGGACTGCTATTATAACGGTGGATTGCTATTGATTTTTCTTTTTTACAAAATGTTTAAGAAATGTCACAAAGACATACTTTCCGATGTTTTGGGCTCACTCTCACTGAATCACAAGGTTATAAATGCATGGTGATATTTTTGCAATGTAGTCTAACAGTAGACCGAGATTACTTTGCTTACCTCACTCTTCTGTCAAATAAGCTCTCCTCTCCCGTTCTGCTGCTGGGGCATTTGGGTTAAGTGGCAACGGCACATGCATTTCAACATAACGTCTCCTTACCGTAACGTAAAGTCCTGTAATATTTCCTCCTTTATGTCATCAACACATCCATGATTCATGGAAATGTTGTGTATAACACAACAAGCCACAAAAAATGCTGCAACTTTTTGAGAAAGTGCCTCTTGTTCTATCCAAACACCTTAAGCGCATTTTCAGTGTGCCGAATGTTCGTTCAATTAGGCTACACTGCGTGTTTATGTGTGTTTTCGATTAAACAGCATTTCACACACTGTTGCCGAAATCAGCAATGGTGTCATCAGCCATGTCATTAACGGATAGCTGTTGTCCCCTTTACAGCCACCCATCTAAGGGGGGTTTCCACTCAAAGACGGCAGGAGTGGCATAGTTTGCCAGTATAAAGGAGTCGTGGCTTGAGCCAGGGTAATTTGCAAAGACATGGGTGATTTTACTATTAGCATCAAATGACTTGCATCTTGATTGAATGGGTTCCCTTGCGGTTGATGTATATCAGTGCGAATCATTCATTCTGAATAATGTGGATAAATGTGTAGGCTAAATAGATGTATGCCTATTTTTTCACATCTTCGGACACCACAATGATTTCCCTTGTGTGGTAATATTTTTCCATGTAATTATGTATGGGTTGCAATAGCTGAGTCTGTGTAGATGAGAGGAGCAAAGTGTATGCGCGTTGTGCACATGCTACATTATGCCTTAGCATGCACCCTTAAAATAGCATCTGAATAACACTCCACTGACTATTAACTAGGTTTTTCCTGGTCTTTGGCGGAATTCTTTTCGGGAACTGCAAGATAGCACCAGGGAACTTTCGCGGCGGAACACCCCTCTTCTTTTAGCTGAACCGCCCAACGAACGCAAGTTCATTCCCTAATTTACTGACGCACGTCGGGTGCAAGATAGGAATGATACATGCGTTGGTGTAAAAAGTCAATTGCGCTGTGTGTAAGATAGGGCCCTAAATGTACAGTAATAACATTTACAGTTTTCTGTACATGTGACAAACTTTAAACATGATCTTGGTTGTCATGTTACAGACTTTATATGTGTATACAATTTGATTGCAATTCTTAATTACTACTACTATGAATACTGTAATAGGATGCTTATGCCAAACAGTTCTGGTCAAAATGATTGGCACCCTTGAATATTTTGACTGTTATGTGCAATATCTTCTGAACTATATGAAAATGTACCTACTTTGGATTATCAGAATATTTTAATATGATGTTTAAAGGTATTAACAAAAAGTACAATGTAGTGATTTCCCTGAAGAAACATAAAATTTGACCTGACAGCATTAAAGAAAGAATTCCATAATATTTTGTTGCATAGCCCTTGGCAACAATGACACCCTCTAATTGTTTCTTGTATCTACCTATAAGCTTTTTGCACCTGTGTTCTGGTATTTTTGCCCACTCTTCAATTGCAATTGGTTCAAGATTAATTTTGGCCAGTTTTAAACCATTATTTTGTGCTTTTGGATGTGTGCTTTGGATCGTTGTCCTGCCTGAAGTCTCAAACCTAGTTTGCTGACACTGGGCAGCACATTTAGTTGAAAAAGGACTTTGGTATTTCTCTGACTTCATTATTCCTTCATAATACATCCAAGGGCTCCCATACCAGAGTCTGCCCAACAACATTACAAATCCTCCAAAATATTTAACTGTAGGTAGGATGCTCTTTTCTTTATAAGCTTCATATCATTGGCTAAACAAATACACAAATTGATGGTCTGCATTGCAAAGTGCTCTTCCATGGTTTCATCTGTCAAATGAACATTTTCCCAAAATTATTGTGGTTTCTCTAGGTTTTGCAAAGATCACTCATGACTTTTTATGTTTTTCCTTTCAGCAGTGGGGTCCTCCTTGGCCTTTGCCAATAAAACCTTTGGTTTATTGTGTGGCATATGGTACAGGTTGAAAACATCACTCCAACTTGCTCCAGGTCAGCCTTAAAGAGCAACTTGCAGGTTGGACACCTCAATATAGAATAGTGTACAGTAATAAAAAACAACTAGATTGGAGAAATAGATAACTGCCAAAAACGATATTTAGAGATAAAATTGTATTTAACAATAACATCTGCATCTATGAATCACAGATCGGAAGTGACGTAACACAAGGTAGTCTGTCAAATTCATGCTCAAATTACAGATGAAAACTAAAGTGAAACTAAGCTGGTACGATTACGGCTACTGTAAAACTTTCTCTATATTTGGCGCTGTCTCTCACCACTGCTCTAACTACATCGACAAACGCAAAAGAGAGCAAAGGGCAGCTCGTATTTGCCTCTGCCTACGTCATATGAGGCGTTGCTAGCCGGGCGGAGCCTGGCTTATTATGGGCACATTTTCATAAAAATCCTGCTTTATGTTTTGTGTAACATAGAAATTCTTACATATGTATTTTTAAAAGACTACTTCCCAAAACATTAACTATTAATTCAGTTATCAATTCAACCTGCAAGTTGCTCTTTAAGCTTTGTGAATGTTTTACATGGTGTTCTTTCCACAGTTCGTACCAACATTTGACGCATTCTCTGATCAATTTTCCTCTTGCCACCACATCCCAAGAGTTTGCTAACAGTTCAATGAACAGACAATACATTAATAAAATTGGGAAATATGGAAACAGGGATGCCAAGGTGTTTACATATGGCCTTGTACACTTTATTATTCTTATGTTTGGCGGAAATATTAAATACATTCTGATGCTCTCAGACAGCTCTCGTCTTCACCATTGTGAAAAGCAACAGGGTATAAAAGTGGCTTTTTAAGTATTAAAGCCATCATTCATTGGTTTATTCAAATAATTTGAGCACAGATAATGTATCCCAGGTGGGTTGTTTTATCCTGTGCTCTTCTGTATCAAACTGTGCCCGAAGACCAAAGCTGTTTCATCCCATTTGTTTATCAGGGGATATAGTGCATGATGTACTTCAAATACTATGGTGGTAATAATGTTGACCAGAACTGTATGTCTGCTGTGTTTTCTCCCATCCCAAATAGTCACTGGAGAGTGACGGGACAAGGTAGGTAATTCGACTTATCTATCCCATGTGCAAATTTGCACTGCCTTGTGCTTCCAGGCAAACTCAGAGAAGCCGTAGTCAGGCTCAAACCACTGACTACTATGATGTAGTTTGTCCTGCAATCAGCGACTTAGCCCACTACGCCACACTGACCCCATGATGAGTACTTATAGTGTATTAGAGTAAATGTTCTGTAATTGGTTTGGCACCACATCTAAGGTTCACCATAGCTATTGTTAATAAAGCTGTCTAAAACATCGTAGACAGACGTTGGAATGACAGTAGCTGACCTGTGTGAGCAGGCTGTTCCTCTCCTGCTGTAGGCGGTCAGCTGTGTGCCGGCGTATCTCAATGTCGTCTTCTCTCTGGGTGGGGTTGTACCTCAGACACTGCACCTGCTGCCCCACAACCTGCTGCTGCTTTGCCCTCACTGACAGCTACAAACACACGCACCCAGACGCACACACAAAGGGCCCAGGGTCAAGAGGACACAGATAAAACACAGAGGGGAAGATAGACCTGCAGGCAAACACAGTACAAGATCAAGACTATTTGTGTGTGTGTGTCTGAATAAAAAGACGACCAATCTGGTTGGTTGGTGAAGTTGTTTGCCTGATAAATGTACTGAACAAGCACTGTGTTTATTGCTTTGAGCACAACCTCATCATGTAGAACTACGAAATCATCAACCCCATACTGAAAACAAGGTTGTTATTAATGAATCTTTGGATGGTTACGTACATAACTAACCATGTTAATTATGTCCTTGGTGCCATCATTGCATATTCCAAAACGATGGGTGGCCTACCTTTCAAATGTTTCACCTAACAGTGTATTCACTGACTCTCATTAACTATCATTACTTACAGTATGCTGCTGACTGTTTGTACTAGGGCCTACGGATTATACCTTGGTGAGGGTAAATGTCTGCCAAATGTAGCTACTCAAGTTCAAATGGGCTGAGAAATGCTATGGGTCAGTACAAAATGGCAGATATTTTGCAGAATGCCAAATATGCATCTATAGCGAGGGGGGAAAACAAATGTAAATATATATGATTTTGGACTCAAATTACTTTCCATATGTTGCCTTGATTCACAGGAGTATAGACTAAATGATCATGAAACCAACAGTGGTGATTCAATTCTGAGAAGTCAAACAAAGAAATTGTGTTAGAAAGTTATAAACATATATTTTCTGTATGCTACACATGTAATAATTGTTACTACCCCCATTGTAAATCTTGTTTATTGTCAAAATGTACAGACTGTGAGCTGTTTGCAATGACCAAATCAAACAAAAGCAATTGAAATAGCTCAACACAACGAATGCTTTAAGTGGTTTCTCCAAATTCAACTGAAAATGCAACTCAAAATGACTTCTCCAGGCTCAAATTTATTCCACCGAACCCCCTGAATACAATCCCTCACAACAGCACAAATATGCAAAACAGGTGTTGTCTCAAGCACATCTGATGCAACGAATCAAGGGCTTCATTAGTTGCACCAGCTGTGCTTGAGCTGGAACACATGAAATACCTGAACATATTAGGGGTTTGTTGAGTGTCATGTTGACTGCATGTTAAAATCATTGCTAAGACAACAGAATGGTCCAAAAAGTGGAGAGAAGAGATCATTGCCCTTCACAAATAAGGAACAGGATACAAAAAGAGAACAAAGGAACTGATTGTTCCCAGAGACACCGTTGGAAGCATTGCTCAGAAGTTCAAAGTTAAATGATCAGAGGTTACACTACCTGAATGGGGAAGAAAAAAAAAGTATCAATGGCTGCAACCAGACATAGGTTGGCATAGGAAACCTGCAGCATGTGGAAGACAAAATAGATATATTGAAGTATCACGAAATCCTAGATGAAAATGTCATACTACTTGTGAGGAAGCTGAAGCTTGAGCATCATTGGACCTACCAACAGGACAATGATCCCAAGCATACCTCAAAGTCTAATCAGGCTTGGTTGCAGAAGAAGTCCAGGAAGACGCTACAGTGGCCATCACAGTCATCTGACTTGAACCCCATTTAAAATTTCTGGTGGGATTTGAAGAAGACTGTTGCAGCACGCAAACCCAGAATATTACTGAACTGGAGGCCATTGCTCATAAGGAACAGGCTAAGATTCCTCAGGAACGCTGCCAGAGGCTGGTGTCTGGCTATGCATCTCGTTTGCAGCAGGTCATAACAGCAACAGGGTGCTCTATAAGTAATAAAGATGGTTGCCATGAAGGGGTTTAATCATTATCAGTTGTATTTCCAGTTGAATTTGGGAAAACTACTTGAAGCATTCATTGTGTTGAGCTATTTCAATTGCTTTTGTTTGATTTCTTCATTGCAAACCGTTGACTGTACATTTTGACAATACAACTGATTTGCAATGGGGAATAATTTTGATTACAACTGTAGATGTTTAGTCAAACCAAAAACTCTGTGCTAAGTGAGCTGAACTGGAAGCAAATTGTGTTTGATTTTAGTCCGCATTGCCAGCTGTAAGTCCGCAAAACCTCTTGCCATTGAAGATTCCAAGTCACAGTTGAGCTCACGTAGCACAGAGTTTGTGGTTTGACTGTCAAGTCTGTTTTCCGAAGATGGCGGCTGCTTGTAGACACGAACTGCAACGTCTTTTAAAATATATTTCTAATAAACTGTCTGTACACTTACAAAGTTCTCAACTTTGGTTAGTATGTGGGGACCATCATTATGCTACCATGGAAGTGTGGTGCTATTTTGAGCCTTGTTAGTGGTCTATAATAGCGATTTATTTTTACTTCATTTGTGTCCTCACAACTGGCAATAAGGTAATTATCTGTTCGCACTAAAACTGGGCACATTTGATTAGCATGAAAACATATACCAGAGAACGGTTGTTCTAGGTTCATTTTGCACCAGAGCTGTCCTTTAAGGTGGCCAATTGCAAGTTGTTGTTCTCCTTGACTCTCCTTTGAAGAGTGGCAACATGGGGGCCTCAAAACAATTCTCAAACTACCTGAAAACAAAGATGGTTCAACATTGTGGTTTAGGGGAAGGCTACAAAAATCACAGAGATTTAAGATGTCAGTGTCCACTGTGAGAAACATAGTGAGGAAATGGAAGACCACAGGCACAGTTCTTGTTAGGCCAGAAGTGGCAGGTCAAGTAAAGTATCGGAGACAAAGTCGAAGGATGGTGAGAACGGTCAAAAAACAGCCCACTGACCAACTCTAAAGACCTACAACATCATCTTGCTGCAGATGGTGTCACTGTGCGTCATTAAACAATTCAGCGCACTTTGCAAAAGGAGAAGCTGTACGGGAGAGTGATGCGGAAGAAGCCTTTTTTTGCACACACGCCACAAACAAAGTCGCTTGAGTTATGCAAATGCACATTTGGACAAGCCAGCTTCATTTTGAAAGAAGGTGCTGTGGACTGATGAAACAAAGATAGAAACTAGTTTTAGAGGCCACAGTGTGTCTTCAGGTAGGCTTTAGTAATACAAGTGGAACTAGTTATAAAGGCAACAGTGTGTCTTTAGGTAGGCTTTAGTAATACAAGTGGAACTAGTTATAGAGGCAACATTATGTCTTCAGGTAGGCTTTAGTAATACAAGTGGAACTAGTTATAGAGGCAACATTATGTCTTCAGGTAGGCTTTAGTAATACAAGTGGAACTAGTTATAGAGGCAACATTATGTCTTCAGGTAGGCTTTAGTAATACAAGTGGAA
>JACXGM010036128.1:0-11480 GCA_016801145.1 Umbra pygmaea
TGATCCTCATCCCAGCCGCTTCACACTCGGCTGCAAACCGATCCAGTGAGTGCTGAAGGTCACAGGCCGATGATGCCATCAGGACCACATCATCTGCAAAAAGCAGCGATGAGATCCTCAGCCCACCGAACTGCAACCCATCCCTACCCCGACTACGCCTCGATATCCTGTCCATAAATACTACAAACAGGATTGGTGAGAAAGCGCAGCCCTGGCGGAGACCAACCCTCACATGAAACGAGTCCGACTTACTGCCGAGAACCAGGACACAGCTCTCGCTTTGGTCATACAGAGATTGGATGGCCCTAAGAAGGGACCACCTCACCCCATACTCCCGCAGCACCTCCCACAGTATCTCCCGGGGGACCCGGTCATACGCCTTCTCCAAATCCACAAAACACATGTAGACAGGATGGGCATACTCCGAGGCCCCCTCCAGGATCCTTGCGAGAGTAAAGAGCTGATCTGTTGTTCCACTGTAAAATATGTTTAGGAAAAAAACTGTAGTTTAAATGACAATGCCAAAATAAAAAAAATCCAAAAAGTGTGGTTCTTCATAGAAAAACAGGAATTACCCAGGCAACATGATCTTCCCTCATTTGGGCTGAATATTGGTTTCACCTTTTTTGATTTTGAGCAGGCTGGAAAAAGTTAGGATCTCCAGTTTCAAGATAAAACGTGGCTACGTTATAACTAGAAAGACACAAAATGATCTTCCTAAATGGCACAAATAGAAATGTATACAAGTGATAACCTAATCCTAACACACTCCTGTCATGGTTCTGCACAGAAGCTCCAGGGAACTTCAGGCCCCCTGATGCTGACCGAAGAGGAGAAGCGCACCCTGATTGCTGAGGGTTACCCTGTACCTAACAAGCTCCCGCTCACCAAAACCGAGGAGAAGGCACTGAAGAGGGTGCGCAGGAAAATCAAAAATAAGGTACCCACAGGCTTAAGATGGAAAGATGGAAATATAGTTTTAGTCTGGTAAAAACTGTTTGATTTGGAGGAAAATATGTAATCCTAAAACCACACAACTTTTTTGACATAACTATACATTTTTCCAAGACAATATTAGGCATTCTAATGATTTTGTTATTGGTTTGGGGATCGCTTTCCAGATATCTGCCCAGGAGAGTCGAAGGAAAAAGAAGGAGTACGTGGAGTGCCTGGAGAAAAAGTAAGCAGGACACACTCCCCATTTCCTGTCTGCCAACTTTTTCCCCCTCCCTCATCTTTGGTCCTGTTCTTCTCTTGTATTTCTCTACTCTTTGTTTGATTATTCCTTAGCTAATGCCAATGGCATTTGTCCAGCATGCGGTCATCTGAGTCACACACAATCTCTTAATCTGCTCCAGCATGGCCTTTAAGAGAGCTCTGTCCTTTAGACCAGAAAAATTACTCTGACTTTCCAACCATAGCCATTGTTGTCTTGTTAGCTAATGTGTAAGAGCTAGAAGAAGGACATGGTAGAGTTACATGGGGACATTATTTGTAGGATCTCCAGTATTTCTTCTGTCTGTCTTTATTTGTAATCCAGTTTTCAATCACCTTAGCCCATCTTCTCTGATATCTTTAAGCATGTCAATTCCAAATAGGCAAAGTGGTCGACATCCTCTGGCTCAGAAATAATTTGTCTAATGCAGCTCTGTTGGTTCAAATCCCATAGGGGGCCATAAAAGTATGCAGGCTCTAGTGTTGCTTTGGAGTGTCTGTGAGCTGACTTTAATGTCAGTGTCCTCACTCCTCCTGTGCAGTTCCATACAGTATTAATATTGATTTAATGGATTTGTTTGTCACAGGGTAGAGAACTACACATCTGAAAACACTGACCTGTGGAAGAAAGTGGAAACCCTGGAGAATGCCAACAGGTGAGCTTTGATGTGCGCCAGCTAGCTTAAGCGTGAGCACGCTCTAAGTAACGTCTTCTCTTCATGATATCATTGCTCTCAAGTGTAACCTGTGGGGTATTGAAACAAGTCTATGATGTGATTCAGCAGTGACTCGACTTCATTGGGTGGGGGAATGTTTTAGTGTCGGCCAACGTGCAAGTGCAAGTTATTGGGCACTGTAGACTACACAGACTACCATATTGTGGCAGCCTCTAATTTCCAATAGGCATTTAAAGTTGCCCGGATGAAAGTAACAGCGGGACAGTATAGCTCCCCCTAATTACAGCACAAAGTGAAGCGTCTCCAAAAAAAAGTGCTCGCTCCAATCTGCCTCATAATAATTGGAGACCTGAGAAAAAAGAACCACAGGCCTCCTACGAAGAAAGATTCCTCTGACTCAGCTCCTAGCAGGCAGTCGAAATGGAACACACAGGAGCCAGCTATCAACAACGTGTGGGGTACTTGCTCCAGACACACATGCCTCGCTTTGGCCAGTAGATCCAGGACAAAATGGGCTTATCTGTCAGTGAAGAGTGGCAGCCTAACCAGCAATCTGTTGTCTGAACCTGCTACATTTTTTCCTCCTCTATTCTAAAGTGCCTTTACTTCTAAAGTGCCTTTTTTCTTTAATAGCGATTTAGGCATCTGGAATTGCACATTGTTAGTTCAATGCGATGTGTGTGTGTTTGCTATACATCATACTGCCACAGTTTGAATGGTAGGGTTCACGAGGTGGCCGAGGCAGATCTTAAGTAGTTGGAGTTGCTCACGCAGATGTCTCCAACTCAAGAACTATCAGCGTATCTTTTTAGGAACTTTGTTTTCCTATTCATTTTTACACAGTTTTTTGTCTCTTGGGAGCAATATTAGGTGCATGGATCACTATGCAAGCATTGACCAACAATGATGCTACAAAATCTGATCATGAACTGGGCATTCTTCAAATGTTAATGTTTGGTTTCCTCAGAGTTTATTAGACATATCCTTTTAGGATTTGACTCGGGTGAAATATTCCCTTTATATCCAAACGGACCATTACGTTAAGTTTTTCTGTAACAATAGTGTATATTCAACCTGTGGTACCAATAGCAGAGAACATGTTATTGTATATCTGTGGTATCCCAAAGGACCAATATAAAGTTAGTATAGCTGTTTGCATGTTTTTCTAGCAGTGTTAAAGTCACATTTGTGGTTATGGCAAATTGTTTCAAGGTGGTTGGGTTATGTGCAGTCTACCAACAGCAATACTATTGGCAGACAGCATGTGCCCTCTTGTGGTGAAAATGTTAAAGCTCACCCGGTTTCATTTTGTAATGCGGCATGACTGAACATTGCCTTTCCATCAAACCATAATGAATATCTGCATGTATGTTACTACAGAGAGATGTGGTAAAGAAAACCGTATTTAAAGCAACTCACACATTAGAATATTTGAATGTACTCACTGACTACTGGTATAACTGCTTGTTTGCATCTGTGGGCATGTTTGTTTGCATTTGTGCGTGCACAATGTATGGATGAAGTTGAGTCCAAGTGGGTTTTTGCATTGCTTGCGGTAGAGCTGCTTTCTGTTTGGGCAAAGATTTTTTGCGGTGGGAGGGAGTTTACTTTGAGAGCCTGGTTCACACACTGAAAAAAATTCTGTCTTATATAACGTCCTGCACTCCTTAACACGTTATCCTCATATGCACTTCAGTAAACTGGATGCTCAGAAGAGCCGGACAATAATTCTAATTTTTGTAATTGTTTGTTTTACAGTTAGTCTTCGTTGACTTTGTACTTCCACTAGAGTCACGGAAATAGACAGATGGAGGGGATTTATTTTTTTAAGCGAAGGGAGGCTTTTCTGAAAAGGAATTACAAAAACATGTGTGAGGCGTCTGTTCATGTTTGTGCGTATACCCAACGAGAGGCTTGTGTTTTCCAACAGCTGGAACTAAGCTGGCTGGTTGTAATGACTGACAGTCATTAAATAGTCTGATCTTCTGGAGGACATGTTTCAAGAAGTTCACATAAGGATCTGTACTGTCGATTCTGTAAACAATTGTGGTTGTGTAAATCTGAAATTTTTCTTCTATTTCCAGAACGCTACTCCAGCAGCTCCAGAAACTCCAGGCGTTGGTAACGGGAAAAGTGCCTCAGTCCTGCAAGATGGCCTCCACGCAAACAGGAACAGGCCTTATGGTACAGTCCATGTTGTTTTACCCACATACAAGATGGCCTCCACGCAAACTGGAACAGGCCTTTTGGTACAGTCCATGTTGTTTTACCCACCTACGAAATGGCCTCCACACAAACAGGAAAAAGCCTCATGGTACAGTCCATGATGTTTTGCCCACAAACATACACAGTGCAAGCATCATTGTTGGCGATCTCCTAAACATTGCGCAATCCCATTCAAATGGTGGGATTTTCCTGTGCTTCCCGCTAACATAAGACACTGTGTGCTATTAGTGCTCCTTGTGCTGAACAGTCATTCCTGTCCAATATAGAAAATGGATGGTGACTCACTGCAATGGACAGTGAAACTGTCATATGGCCTGGCCTACAGCATATTGGATGACCCCATAAATTCAAACTTGAAGTCCCTTCTCAGCTGGTGAACAGAACCTCACTATTGCACACTGTGCTCACGTTGACCATGTGCTTTCGTTGATGGCTTCTGGTTCCCTCCCACCAGGTGGTGGCGCTGTGCTTTTTCCTGGTGTTGGGCTCCCTTGTGCCTTGTCTGCCTGAGCTCTCATCCCTGTCTAATACCGTGAAGTCGTCCTCTCCCCTCCCCTCGGCAGATGTCTACACTGCCAGCCAGGGTACGTCCCTTAACCATCACCCAGTAGTCAACGCTCCACAGCAAAAAAACACATAAAACGTAGTTAGTACCCATACATGATTTCAGGTGATATGTTGTTTCCCCATTTATTGTTTCTGTTAATATATGTTCAAAAAAATTGGGAAGATGTGAGTGCTGCATTTACATTACAGTGTCGTAGTATTTTAAATTCAATCGACTCGGGTAAAGTTTGGTAGCCGCTGTTATAATATTCATCTTA
This sequence comes from Umbra pygmaea, assembly GCA_016801145.1. Classification (NCBI taxonomy): domain Eukaryota; kingdom Metazoa; phylum Chordata; class Actinopteri; order Esociformes; family Umbridae; genus Umbra; species Umbra pygmaea. The sequence goes on from JACXGM010036128.1 coordinate 4,943, forward strand.
ATGACCAAAATGGAAATATTAGATAAGGACCTACTGGCTCCTGTGTTAGTGAGAACTGGGTTGCCTAGAAACCCCAGGTAACCCAGACAAGAAGCTGTAATGATCTCACTGGAGATTTCACCTAATCTTCACAAACCTGCTGAAGAAAGATGTCCTGCTCAATTACCATTTCTCTATTTATGCAAATCCACTTGTCCTTTCACCATGCGTATATTATCAGAACAGCCTTCATTTGTAGTTTCTGGAAAGTCGTAGCAATGAACAAGCCGCTTTGTCGTTTGTGTCCCTGCAGTCCGCTCCCGCAGTTTACTCTTCTTCGACGAGAGCGCCTCGTTGGAGGACAGTCACAGGAGCTTCCTGAAGATGGAGAGGGACGGCTGGGAGGGGGCGCCCCTGGACTACACCGAGCACCGGTCGGCACGTGACGGCAATGGGGGCGAGCACAAGACCACCAAGTTCCTCAGCGAGGCTCATTCCGACTCGGTGGACTACAACAGGACCGGCGCCCAGTTCCTCCAGGAAGAGCCGCAGGACCTCAGGAGGTAAGCCGAGGCCAGACAGAGCAGGGCTGAGGGCTTATTAAGGACTGAATACACAACCGGTCACTCATGATTATTTAAAGACATATTTCTGTTGGCATTTGTACTTTATTAAGACAGGTTTTAAATATGTAAAGAGATGTTGAGGCTCGATGTTCCCATACCCCTAGACCATGGGCTGCACTAAAACTTGCTATTTGAAAAGCACATTATCTAAAACATCTACAAGAATAACATATGTTAGTGTTATCAAAGTTGGCCCAGTTTGTTATTAGTCATGTACTACTTTTCTCCCTACAGAGAACCAAACCCAGACGGAGGAGCGGAGGACTTTTAACCTTTAGGGGCAGGGCTGCCAAAAACAAGCAGCTCTCCAGACTAACCCATGTGGGTGTGCAGTGAGACTACAGCGCCCTCTAGTGTGCCCACACCCAAACCCACCTCTTCCCTGTTCTCCATGACCTCCTCGCTCCCCTGCTTGCCTTTTCCTCCCCTCGCTTAAGTCTCACCCGTTCAAGAGTGTATTTGGAGATGAGGGAATGAGAGAATTGACAGGCCATTCTGAACAAAGCTTCACAGCTAATTTTCATCTTTGCCGGATGTGTATAAGTACCAAGAATGGAGCTTGAATTTTAGCATCTTCTTGAAACCTGTGTGCTGCCTGCCTTCTCAAGTGGGTGAGCGTGGGTGCAGCGCTGAAGTGCTCCTCAGATTCCACCACACCATTGGATTTTCAAGGACTGCTCAACTATACGGAACAGGAAGGTTACTTCAGGTGAATGGTAAAGGGGATCGATAGCCAATCAGATGCGTGTAAATGGAACAGTGGGATTGAGGTGTGGTGCATCCTTTTTTTAAAGAAATACAAACCCATACAAGTTTTGATAATGTTAAAGAAATACAAACCCATACAAGTTTTGATAATGTTAAAGAAATACAAACCCATACAAGTTTTGATAATGTTAAAGAAATACAAACCCATACAAGTTTTGATAAAGTTAAAGAAATACAAACCCATACAAGTTTTGATATGTGTTAAAGAAATAGAAACCCATACAAGTTTTGATAATGTTAAAAGAAATACAAACCCATACAAGTTTTGATAATGTTAAAGAAATACCCTCAGCTTTTTACCAATTGGCAAGTTATTACATGAATTCCAAAGATTTTTCTCCGTTACCTTTTAATCATGTGCTCGGGAATGCCCTCCAATGCCTCACGCTAGCCTATAATTCAATGGCCTTTTTTTATTTACTGTACCACAGTTGTGTCCCAGTGTCTAATTTTTAGAGAACATATACATTGCACTTTTGTTCTCTTTTCAGGAAGACTTCACAAGCTTATAGGTGTATAAGTGCCTTCAAACTCTTTCAGTTTTGTATTCTCACATCATCCACATGGGTTTTTTATTTTACTCCTAAAGCCCATAAAGGTATTTTTATGGAATCTAAATCATATGTAATATATATATATATATATATAGTATACATATTCTTGGCATCAAAAAAGAGCATATTTATTTTATGCAAAAAAATATTGTGGACTTTCCTTTTTATGAATATCAGTTATGATGTAATGTTTACATGATCTTGTTGTCTTAACTGTTACACAGTTTGTCTTTGTATTTATTTCTGTATCAAGAAAGTTTTGTATATATGGAAGAAGAGTTAACAGTGACAATCATTGTAAATATATAACAATAGTGTACAATGCTCTTTCAAAGGAGCAAAAAACTGCTAACTTTTCATAAATCTTAGTCAATACACTACCAACCACATTAACTTTCTCCACAATAAAACCTATGCCAAACGTCCATTCAGGCACGATGTCAATATGAATGTGAAAACAGAGTATATTTTTTAATTGAATATAAAACTTCTGAATCCACTGGAAAATAAATTACATCACAATGTACAGTAGTGCCCAAATGAATTGTAAAGAACACAGGTTGGTTGATGATGCTGACTAGAGATAAAAAATACTTTTTATGCAGTGTTGTTGTTTGCTAAAAACCTTGTTACATTAAATAGATGTCTGTTGTTCCCGCCTCTTCCTGCTGTGTTGTTTGAGGGAGAGTAGTGTCGGACGGCCCACCACCTCCCTGTCAGAGTGACTAATGCTGGGTAGGAGGACGTGAGTAGACAGCCTGGGCTCTGTTGAGGAGGCGTGGGGCATCTGGGGCAGCCGTTGGCTTTCCAGTTCTACCTTAACACCCAGTCTTTAGATCTGCATATATTCCTTATTGGCAACAGTTGCTTGTCTATGAATAATCAAGGCAGGCCAGACTCATAGTCCAGCAATATGGATATGTTTTAATCTAACATGTCATTAGATTTGTATTATTCATATTTGGTCAAATGTTATGTAAATAATCTCTACCACTACCCATATTCATTTGATGAAAACAAATTCCATTTGTTATTCATTCCTAATTGTTACCTGCCAAATCTTTCGTGCACATTACCTGACTGACAGAGTTGGTTAACTGAGTTGATAATGATAATGTGTGTATATTGATGTAGATTGCTTCCTGTCAAGATATTTTTTGTATGTGTACGTATATGTCTTTTGATTTTGTTAATAGATGTGAAACTAAAGTTCAACAAGAAAGTGACTGTCTCTCACCCAAATGCCTTCACACTTATTTCTTCACACTTATATAATGGTTACTCAGTTGTCATCTTAAAGCAGTAACTGGTACAGTGTCTGACTGCTGCTCTACATTATCTAATATTATTTGTTGAAAGTGCTAATCTTGAAAAGGATCTATAAAGATTGTGTGAACACTCAACAAATGTGACACCAAGTCACACTGAAATATGAGTCCATGGCCAATCTTTTGTAACTTTGTACCCATCAAATTTGAGCTAAACACTGCTGAAGGTTTTCACAAGGCTATTATAATTCAAAGTGATGCAAGTCTTTGATGTTGTTCTTACACATTGTATGCCCTTTTTGTACATATGATAAAGTGAATACTTGTTCTGTAAATAGGGGGATGTATTTTTGTATTTGAATTGTATTTTGGTATTCTGGAGCCTTGGGGAAGGAACTGGCCAGCTGTTGACCTTTCAGACTGTGGTTGTACATCAAAATGCATGTTTCTGAGTAAGCCACAGTAGGCTCTCTCTTATTTCCTTTCAGTTTCAGTCTTCTTAGACGTAGTAAGTAGAGTAGGTGTCAAGCAAAGTATAAAAAATTGCATCAGCATAACAATGTCTCCTGTATTACTCTTTATTTGTGAACTGGTGTAGTTGAATTATTTCATGTCCAATTTATTAGCATTTAAAATACAAGACCTGTGTCACACGGTGAGGGACATAAAAGGTGCCCTTTTGTCACATGATCATCATCTTATAAAAAGGTCCCACCATTCACTCAAACTAAATAAGAATGTCACCAAAGCCTATTTATTTTCATAGGAGCAGGACATCCCCCTACAAAAACTGAATCTCACTTGTTTTTTTATTATTATTATTCACCCATTTTCTCCCCTCCCAATGGTCTTCTACAATTTTTCACTACTCACCCTGCCTTGTCGGCAGCTCCACAAACCGTCTTGATAGATGCAGGATGTTGAGAGGCGCTCACATGGCTCACACGTCACTGAGTCAGCTGAGTCTTTTCACAATGCTCATTCAACACTGAAGCCTTTAGTCAGCTCATGTACGGGATGATTACAATCACCAACTATACTTCCACAAATTAACTTACAGGTGGCCGATATGCACACAAGGGTTAGCTGGAGAGCAACGAGCCAATGTAAATAATCCGGCCTATCCCGGTTATCAGGAAGCGTTATGCCAAGTTGCGCTGCCTCATGCTGGAGGTCCAGGCAAAGTCGGAGAAGCCATAGTCAGGTTCGAACCACTGACTATCATGACGTAGTGTGTCCTGTAAAGCACACTACGCCATATGGACCCTCAAACCAGAATTTCACTTTGATTGGGATTGTGACTGGTGGTGATGTCTGAGATGGGGGAAGGTGAGGTCACTGACAACAGAAGATCACAAAAACTGTGTTTTGGAGAATCTTAGCAATTTCAAAAGGGTGGTCATGTGACTAAATGTAGGGGGGGTTGTGTTAAAGTGGATGTCGGTGAAGGGGACCTTGTTACACTCCTTTTGATAGGTCAGGAGGTGTTTGTTTCCCTGCTATGACTTTAGTCAATCAAATGTATTTTAAGGCCCACTTTACATTAGCAGTTGTAACAATGTACTTACACAGAAACCTATTGTTATTTACCTTCAGCACATATGGTGACAAATGTCCTGGTTGCGAGAGGAAGGATTTGGATAAAAAATAATAAAAAAACAGAAGTGTATGCATCCTCCAGGGCTAAAGTTGCATAACACTGTAATTACCTGTATTAAACTGTGTTTAGCAGTTCAGGCAAACTTGATTCTCATTATCGCCACACGGGGTCGTACTTTCTTAACATCCATCCCTCTGACCTATCAAGCTTTGTGAAGCTAACAGCAAACTGTTTGTGTTTTTTCACAAATAGAAACTTAAATGTCAGGGCAGTTGGTTCTGTCAAGGAAAATATTTTATTGATAATATTGATAGACAGTCTGGCCTGAATCTATTCTCACCTGATTGTAACCCTAACATTCCTCAAAAAGAAGGAAGCTGTGTTCCGAACAGAGAACAGAATGAGAAACGCACAAGCCCTTAACCAAACAACCAACTCCCAGCTTTTCACAGCCCAGACAAAACCGATATTAGGATTGAACTCCTATCCTATCAGACTGCCCACTGGCCCTATTGTGAAATGCGTCAGTCTGAACCACTCCTGCCCAAACATACTTAACAATGCATGAATGGCTCTGGTGTTTGTTAAGTACCAGTGTAGAAATATGAATTGAACATCAGGTCACTTCCTAGAAACAGCCGAGCCTGGACTATGCCAGTAAAGTAAGAGGTGAAGATCCAATTTATTTTTATTTCTTTTCAAATAGACACCCCATGCAAATGATACTATGGGTTACTTGTAGTTGATAAGTTGTATTTTATTTCATTTAACTGCACATTTTACTGAGATTCCAACATTATTTTTATTGCCATCTCATTAAGATTATATCTTGATTTAGTTAAATGTTTACCTTGTTTACTGTTTATAATGTATAAAGAACCAAGCAATGGGATCTCTTAGGATTTATTAATCATGCATTAGCAGACAGCTGAAATGGAAATGCAATCATTCTATGGCCCTAACTTTCATCTCTGCGCAAAAGTCACACAATGGCCTTTGTCTCTAAGTTTCTATCCAGTCTTCTTGTTACTCTGTTGTTTGCATATGTATTGCAATATATTTGAAAATAAATATTGCCCATTATACCTCATTTATGAGAGAAACATATTTAGATTGATAAGATTATTGTGCAGTTTAGCGCTGTTCTATAAGTATTATTTTTGAATAATATTATAGTATCCAACAATGTGTCCTGTGATGGGTTAAATCTGATTCAAGACCTAGGACTGGGCTGGAACAAGAATGAAACATTCTGTCTGTTTTTCACTCATTGTCACCCCAGTGAACAGTTGGAGGTGATGAGTTACCAGTTCTCCAATTTCCATGACAACGTCAATTCACAAGGCTGCACTCTAACCTTCTCAATTGCTCATCCAGCATCAACTGTCAGAGCACACTTTTTACTACAATGAACAATGCATTGATTATTTGCCAGAATGAGACAGAAAACGGACTAGATGGACCATGCATTGCTTTGTATACATATTGGCAATTTTGGAGTGCATTATTTGGACTGGACCAGCACTAGCACAATAAATAAATATAATTTATTACATTTCCTACTGTTTACAAAAAGGTCAAATCCAACTGTCACCAATTGTACTTTCGTCATTTGTATCATCACTAATACTACTTTTGAAATTTGTATACCCTGTCACTAAATCTACTTTAGTAATTTCTACGCTTTGTCACTAATTCTACTTTAGTCATTTGTACACTTTGTCACTAATTCTACTTTAGTCA
>JACXGM010036129.1:0-11480 GCA_016801145.1 Umbra pygmaea
CTCTTCTGTTTGGACTCCACCCGGGACACAGGTCTCGGCTACCATTGAAGCTGTGGAGCTACACACAACAGGCACAGGTGGTGGATAGATATATAATGGCTGTGCAGGTGAGGTTATATATAATGTAGGGAACATTGCTGTATTAAGTGCTGTGTACACCAAGTGGCTGTCTGGACAGCATTTAAACAAACCTGACTTGGGTTAGAGATTCCAGGCATCATACTTGGCCCTGCTGCAACAGATCGATTAGGTTTTACTTTTACATTTATATTGTTTTAAAAACATAGTATATTTTCATCAGTATCTGACTGGTGTCTAAGGTGGCCTAGTGATCAGGGTATCGGTCTGGTGTCTACAAGGTGGCCTAGTGCTTACCCAGCCAATCCTTCTGGTTCCTCTTCTGTTTGGACTCCACTCGGGACACAGGTCTCTGCTACCATTGAAGCTGGGGAGCTACACACAACAGGCACAGGTGGTGGTTGGGTATACAATGGCTGTGCAGGAGAGGTTATATAATGTAGGGAACAATGCTGTATTAAGTGCTGTGTACGCTAAGTGGTTGTCTGGACAGCATTTAAACAAACCTGACTTGAGTTAGAGATTCCAGGCATCATATTTGGCCCTGCTGCAACAGATCGATTAGGTTTTACTTTTACATTTATATTGTTTTAAAAACATAGTATACTTTCATCAGTATCTGACTGGTGTTTGTAAGGTGGCCTAGTGATCAGGGTATCTGACTGGTGTCTAAGGTGGCCTAGTGATCAGGGTATCTTACTGGTGTAAGGTAGCCTAGTGATTAGGGTATCGGTCTGGTGTCTACAAGGTGGCCTAGTGCTTACCCAGCCAATCCTTCTGGTTCCTCTTCTGTTTGGACTCCACCCGGGACACAGGTCTCTGCTACCATTGAAGCTGGGGAGCTACACACAACAGGCACAGGTGGTGGTTGGGTATACAATGGCTGTGCAGGAGAGGTTATATAATGTAGGGAACAATGCTGTATTAAGTGCTGTGTACGCCAAGTGGTTGTCTGGACAGGAATTAAACCAACCTGACTTAAGTTTGAGATTTCATGCATCATACTTGGTCCTGTTAAGACAGATCGATTAGGTTTTACTCTTACATTCATATTGTTTTTATAAACATAGTATATTTTCTAAACAGCATAATAAACCGCAAAACGGTGCAAGTTCAGACTGAGTTACAGTCAAAATTACATAAGAAAATTGTAAGCAAATGTACAATTAGTGCGTTTTAGAGGTAAGTCAAATTGGTATGTAAAGTTTCAGACAAATACAATGTCATAAATTAACACTTGAGTACGACTGTGCAAACGTTTATTGTGCAAAATAGCAGTAGATAAATAACATACTGAAAATAAAATGCTGTGCAAGTCAGTGGGTCCAAAGGTGTCAAGGGGCAAAAGTATATGTATTTCACAGTACTGTACTGTACAAGAAAGACAACGATACCAGCCACTCAATAGATTACTATTGTTTTTTTGGCTGGTGAATTAAGATAATCTACCAGCCAGCTGCATATTTTACCAGTTGCCTGGTAAATGGTGTTAATTTTGAACCCTGATTATTAACACAACACTGTGGAAATTCCTATGCTACAGCAGCTCTAAATAATAAAAATATATCAAATTAGCAGCGCTATGAATACAGCATTACAAAACAACATTTTAGGCATGTTTGTTACATTTTGTTTGCACAGAGTCAGATGTACCATGGCGACATGTATATGGACAACCTGATGGAATTGTTAGCTAGCTAGCTTAGTAGCCTACATAAACAGAAGTTAAAACGAACTTATATTTACCTTAGATTCGAAATTCATCCATCGTTGTCATTCTCACGAAACAACTCAAAGCAAAACAATACACCACACCCCAGTCCAGCTGGCGGCAGTAAGTGTACGTACACACCGCCACAGACTTGAGCTTCCAAAGAAGCTCTGGATGCCCTGCAAGGACGCTTGTCAAAAAAGTATGGGGAAGCTTTAGACGCTTTGGCCGCTGGCCGCTCTGACGTGGTATGATCAGACTGTAAAAATAGGCCAGGACTAGCATACGTAGCCTTAAATATATCGTGAGCAAATGAATTGCATTCCCGCTTAAATCGAGGGAACATATTTCCAATAAGAGTTGAACTAATCCTCACTTTTCTGCTTGACGCTCTGGTCGCTCAACACGCCCAAAACGCCCAAAACGCGACGTTGACTGATTTTGCCGGTCCTTGCAGCTGAGAGAAGCTGGCTTCCATTGAAAATGAATGAGTTCTGGTATCTTTGGAAGCTCAAGTCTGTGGCGGTGTGTACGTACAGTAATGCACCATTCAAATTAGTTGCCAGCTGCCATATAACCGAAAGAAGTAAAAACTTGACACAATGTGGCATAGAAACAACAGCGCAAGCTAGTGGTTCAGCGGTGTAATTGCAGCGCAATGCAAACATTGACGCAGAAGTATAAATGCTTTTGACAATTTCAGCTTCGCGTGAGCCTGCGCCGGAGGTTACGCATAAACTTCTACGCAGAAGTATAAATCCCCCTTTAGCACCTCGAGTGAAAAATGTCTTGCGCCACCGCTGAACAATGGTATTTACTTCATTCTAAATTTTCCAATCAGACCACGCTTGTTTTTCTCCATTCAATTACTTTTGCAAATGCATACAACTAGGTGTAGGCTACTATATTCCTTTGCCTGAAGTAATTCTTTGATGGTCTTGTTAATCAGGCAGCTCTCTCGCTCAGGGAGCGCAGGGTTGAACTAGTGGGACTGCTGCTGAATGTTATGGCTTTGTCCACACGATTGCGCTTGATACTACTTTGTAAAATAACATTATAATACTTTTTTTGATTTCTGAGGAAGTCTTTAAGTCTTTCTCTACTCTTTTAGTTTTTATTTTGGATAGATTCTTCTCTAGGAAAAAAGTACAGAATGTTTTATTAACATGACAAATACCAATGCTAGTTTCGTGAAGCCTTCTGCCTCTCTAGAAATAATTACTTTGATCATATGGAAAGTAAATGTAGCAAATCTGGCAATGCAAGTGCAAACTCTACAGCAGTATTCTCTATATTTTAGGATCGGGTGCGGGCATCTGAATGCAACTTTTGTCCAAATAGTTGTTTAGTTGAAGGTGGGTGAAAAAAGTAGTTGAGCAAACCCCTTTTGACTGGGTAGTGTTTCCCAACCATTGGTAGTAGGACCACTGGTGCTAAAGTAACCAAAAACATTTGGGAACCACTGCCCCAGGGGGTGTATATGGAGGTTTGAGATTAAAAAGTGGAATCACAAAAAATAAAATGGAAATCATGGAATTTTCATGGAATCATGGAATAGGCCAAAAAATAAAACGGATTTCATAAGGCCCTGTGTCAGTGGTTATATCTGCTCAATTAAAGTGTGTGCAGTAAATTCAACTCAGTCGTTAAACTGTTATCATTTCCTCATACATAATTATTGTACGTTTTTTACATAAACATTAAATATATAAAATCTACTCAATTATATTTTGTGTAAATTATTGCCTCATCTTTTAAGTAGATGTTTTACAGTGCCCTACTCTCTCTGTTTATAAAGCCCTTCTTCCCAGGCTTCCGATTAGGCATCCCTATTGAAGATTAGAGTTTCAGAATATAACACAAGATCACAGGGTTGGTTAACATTGCAAACACTGAGCTTGGTAAATCTACTTTTTCATGTTTTGCCCTTGATGTTTGGAATGGCATCCAGGCTGTACTTCATTTGGATGCCTTAGTGCCCATTGGTCAATTATTTGTACTTGCTGAAGACTTTTATAGCAATTGATGTTTTTTTACTATGTATTTTCCAAGGTTTTACATGTATGTGTGCCCTCTCATTGTGGTTTGTGTTCCTAGGGCACACATCTGAATGAATCTTGGGTCTCAATGTGTCTCCCTGGTTAAATAAAAATAAAATTTACTAAAGTTCTTTTGCAACTATGCTACACAGGTTGTTATTATACTGTATGTATCGGGTTCTTTTCAGCTCATGCCAGCTCACCTCACAGCTAGCGTGCTTAGCCAAAGAGCTCTATTATGAATTATTTTGAATATTTAATTAGTAATATAATACATTTGGTAATTATTTTTATTAATTATTTTTTGTGCCCTGAATTTGGTGTGGTTGTCTGAGCTCCCAGAAGGGCAAAGCCCCCTAGCGATGGGGGTCTGTTCCCTGTCTGTTCCCTCTAACCCGACATGCCTGTCTCTTTGGCTTCTGTTTACTACTATCCTATGAGTTAAAATGCCTCCCTACAATCTGTGATGCAAAAAACTATTTTCAAGAGCACTGCTAGTAATGCTTAAATAAATACAGCTTTTAAGGCCACCTACAGTAAATATTAGCAGAGTATTATTATCCATAAGATAATATGTCAAATCTATTGTTAGTGCTTACAGCTATATGAATTTGATGTTTCGCAGATGATGCTATAATGCAAAGACAGACCAGTACAATTGTAAAATTGTTTCACCATTACATTCACTCTTTACTTCAGGTATACAGTATGTAATGAACTGTGCTCTGATCACAAAGGTTGAGGGCGCAACCAAGTGGCCATATTTGGCAACACATTTGAAAGCAAATAAACTGAGTCTATCGGATCACTTGTAACACCCGGTGGAGCACAGATAAGCAGCTGTGGCTTTTGCACATTGCTAATACTAAATGCGAAACTAAAACACCAAATAACCATCTCAAGCTTTTTCCATTGACAGGCAACAAAAAGTTGCACATTTCTTAATCTTTTACTTTTTTATTTTTATTATATATTTTTTTTATTTAACCAGGTTAGTTGACTAAGAACAATTTCCTATTTACAGCAACGACCTGGGAGCAATTAGGGTAAGGTGTCTTGCCCAAGGACACAACTACATTTGGCTCAGTCAGGAATCAAACTGGCAACCTTCTGACTACAAGTCTGACTCCCTACCCACTGAGCCATCTGCGCCCCATTTAACAAATTTTAGATTCATTGTCACTAATTTGAGGAAGCATTAATTAATGTGGGGTATCAAGAGAAAAACAACTGTCACTTCCAACCATTTTAATCAACCCCAGTTGTCTGAATTCAATTTTTTTGTTAATGGGTGAAACACAACAAGTTGTGAGTTCAAATGATGTTTAACCCTACGAAGTTAGAGTTAATACCTCAAAAGCAGTTCTAAAAATAAAGTGCATTTAAAGACATCAGATTTTTCATCAATACTATTGGGTCCCATTCAGCACCTATATTCTACAACAAGTACTCAAATAAGACTGCATGTTCTGGAATTTTATCAATCAAAATACTTAAGTGTAAGAAAATATAAACAGTGTACACAGCTATTTTATGGCTAAAATAGGTAAACCAATTTCAGGAATTAGTTATAAACACACGATGGTGATACACAAACTTTGCTGTCTCCCCTGAGCCATCTTGATAAAACACACAATCCCAGATACATACAATGTCAAAGGCCTTTTTGTAGACACATATATACACAAAATTGATCTCTATCACATGCAGAAATATTTGATTCAAAATTGTTTTATATAATAAACATTTTCTAAACTGCAGTGGTTATACAGAAGGCTGCTCCGCCATTCTGCTGAACTCTCTCACTTTCTCCGACTTGGTGTCCATTCCCTTCTCTATCCATATGCTTCTCTGAGGAGACTCTCTCTGGCTCCTCATCAACTCCCTCGTCAATGTACAGAAGAGGCTCCTGCTCCTCCCATTTCTTTGACTCTTTGCTCCCAGACATTCCAACTCCTTTGTCGGGCCCATTCCGCTCTCCCTCGTTGGCTGTGAACGTGCTCAGCACCACCTCGGCTCTGCCTCCCTCACTCATGTCGTTCTCCGCTCCCCCTCCATCCTCCCCAGCCACGCCCTCCTCCCCAGCCCCTAGCTTCACCGGACCCGCCCAGGCATCTTGCTCTGCCCCTTTCTTCCTTTTGGAAGGCTTCCCAGTCCGAAAGCTGGAGCCTAGGTACTCGCTGTGACTCCGCCTCTTTCGCCTGATGACCAGGCATATGCAGTAGAATGCACCCACAACTATTACTCCGGTCAGGAGAGCGACAATAATGACCCAGATCAAGTTTGAAGAACTTGTTGGCACCATGGCTTCACCCGCAATAGAGGTTGAGGTGTGGGTTACGGCTGTGGTTGTAGCATGACCAGGAATGGTCTGGGTTCTGGTGACAAACACCAGGGATGGTGCATGGGTAAATTCCTCTGTGGGGCTTTCAGATCTCCCAGAGTTAGTACGGCTGGGATTAGATGTCAAATAGGAGTCCTCTGTCAGACTAGAGGAGGTGTGGAATGAACCAACTTGAGAAACCGATATCAGGTTGTCCTGGTTTGTGGTTTGGATATAGGGTATGGTAGTCTTGGGAGGTATGTCTTGCAAGTTGGTGGGTTCAGTGTTGGGGGAAATTGTTGTATCAGTGTCAAGGAGATTGGTTGTACTCACAAACCCTTTAGAGGTCATAGGGTAAGACTGTGAGAACCTGTGGATTTCCCTCATTTCAGTTTCTGAAGTAGAAGCTAGGACATTGGAGGTGGTTTTCTGAACAGTGGTGGTCTCATGTCCTGGTTTTGTCATAGTGATGTAATCGGTGGTAAGTTCTGGCGCAGAAGTTAATTCAGGAGTAGCTGTAATTACTGTGGCAGTAATTTCAGTGGTGGGATGTGGCGTAGTGATGGCAACAGGAGCTACAGTATCCAGCGTTTCCTTCATCGGGGTCTGAATGGGAGCGACTGTTGTGACAAGGGTGACTTCCACAGCAAGGGTTGTCACTGTGATGGACTTGGTTGTTGGTACTATCGTTCTGATGTCTTCTTCTGTGGTGTTGTAATCAGGGATTATTTCTTTAGCAGGGATACTGGGCAGAGAGAGGAAGATGAGCAGGGCCCAGCGAATCCACCCTATCTGTGCCATACTGGAATAGATAAGGGTATCAGAGGATAAAAGTTACATGTACTAAACCTCAGTCTGAGGTTTGTCAGCAGTAGCATTGTGGCTTAAAATATATTACATGCTTGCTAAGTTCAGAGAGGAAAAATGTATGTTGTAGAACGACAAAAGTGGTATCCTTAATCAACTACATGGATTAAAAGTTACGCTATTGAAGATCCATAAAAGGTTCTTCAGCTTTTACCATTAGGAGAACTTTTATGGCTCCCAGACTAACCTGTTTGGTTCCATTGAGAACAGTTTTTGCTTACGTACAGAACCTTTTCCCTTGAGGATTCTACATGGACCAAACGGTTCTCCTATGGGCACAGACAAGGAAGCCTTTTGGAACCTTTTTTATGTGTATGATGGAGTGTGGCTGTTTGATCTTCACTCTCTGACATACCTTTTTTTTATGTGCTATTGATTTCAAGTCTTGCACTTTTTATTAATAATCCAACTTTGTCTGACTGTTAGGTTTGGAAAAAGCACTTACTTAGTCAAACCAGATTTCTTGTTTTCTCTTTTCTGTGGTTCAGCGGTGTACTTTGGTGCAAATAGGCCAGACAGAAACAATCTTTCTCCTCCCTTCTCTCTTTCTTTAGGTTTTCTTCTCACTACTCTTTTTTAAGCACTTCAGCTGGCTATTTCAAGTGTAGCCACAACTGTAAAACAAATTGCCACAACTGTAAAACAAAGCATGACCTGTTGAGAAAAGGATAGATTGAAGGAAAGAAAAAAGAATTGACACAAAGTTATTAAGCTTCCTCAAAGCTTTCACTATATGAACTGATCTACAACTCACTTGAAAGACACTTTAAAAATGCAGGAAGTTATGCCAGTTCTTGTTATTTATTCTTGTATGCTATTTCACCATCCTTTTTGACTGATATTGTTAATGGCAACGATAGGAAAAATGTTTTTTACTGAAATCTAAAATGCATAGTATTTTATTTTCCCTCTGGAGAAATTTCTGCTAAATGAAGTAAAGAAAATAAATGTAATTGAAAATATATTAAGATTGATTAATAAACAAAATCAAAGAGCCCTCTAAAATATATAGGGCATAGCAGAACATTTACTCTAAACAGATCCCTCCCTTTTCTTGTCTCCTCACACAGTCACTGTCAAATTTGGTCTATTATTAAGAGTAGTGGCTGTTTAGTCCGAAGTATTAACATGTATGATTTGGACAAATTAATAAAACATCCAATCTGACTTACCCACATGTTGTAAGTTGAAATTCTCAACCAGCTTAAACTCTACTTTACATCAGCACATGTATGAAACACCTCGCTCTCTTGCTCTCTTGCTCTCTTGCTCTCTTGCTCTCTTGCTCTCTTGCTCTCTTGCTCTCTCGCTCTCTCGCTCTCTCGCTCTCTCGCTCTCTCGCTTTCTCTCTTCGTTCCTTTCACTCGGTCCCTTCTTTCTCTCCCCACCCCTTACTTTTACTAACTGGTTCCTCTCACATTATGACATTTTCCATTTAACTGTTTTGGCAACCGCTAAAGACAGATAGGTAGTGTTTAATAGATAAGTTCAGAGTAGCTGCATTTTTTGTTTACTGCATCATGTGACATATTTTATCTATAAAAAGGAGAAGTTGGTCCAAGAAAAGGAAGAAGTTGGGTGTGTTGAAATGTTTGAGGACAACTTTGTTTTGCACATCTACACACAGGCCTACTACACTTCAGCTGATCACAAGTTCAACTATTTTTTGTAAGACAAGTTTTGGGGTATTTTTCCTGGAATTAAATTCTACAATGGCAGATATTCAAACAGATTTCTTAAATTAAACAGATTATTCCTTAAATCCAATTATTTTAATTCTGTTACCAATGTTAAAAGGTAATCAATCACATTTCACACATATCAGTCTTTATTCAAGCAGATGTAATGAGGGAAGGAAAAACACTTCTGAGTGGCCAGTACCTTCCACCTCTGGTATCTGCTCGTATCTCCCACCTGTATATGTGTGGAAATGCTTAACACCTTTAGTACAACAAAATGAATTGATTAATTGTCTTTGTCTATTCATCATTTTCTCATATTTTTCTCATTACTTTTTCAATATGTATCACACACAGTTCTGTTTATATACATATATTATGCTGCTCGGGGTTCTGTCCCCATCAGTAGTGTTATTCTTTCTCATCCGTTAAAAGTGACGCTACGTGTTTAGCTCCTCCCCTTCCAATTCGTGATCCAGAATTTGGGATGTTGTGTGTATATCCACTATGTGTGTGTCATCAACGCACACCTATTGTGTTTAAACATTTTACATTTGTGGCTTCTTCCAGGCATTTATCACATTCTAAAAGCAATTCACATTCCCCCTGACTCCAGTCTTACCCCCCCTGTTAACATCTTTAGATTATATACATATATACAGGGTTCTCCTCATTATTTCTATTAAAATGACTTCCACTTTCTGCCATTGACATTGTTACTGGTATTTGTGCCAAGACTGGTATGCATTTGGCTCACCTTTTGACCTGGCAACTTCCTTGGTTTTTCAGTCGGGTGTCAGCTACCTTGTGAAGAACCTGGAACTTGTCCTGATGTCAGTCAGGTCCACAAACTCAGACAGATTGGTGTAGTTTGTCTTCTTCAGTTTTGGCCTCCAAGACAACGGCTCTCAGCCTTATCTCTCAACACAGCTGTGTGATAGCAGGTCCTCAAACAATGTCTCTCTTTAGTGTAGTTCTTTCTCTCAGATTTCCCTCAAGACAGCAGCCCCCAACTCATTCTCCAAAACAGCAGATACAATGTGTTGGTCTCCAGGAAAGTCAAAGTCAAGTTAACGAAAATATTGAGTGTAAACGTTGGGCGCCAACTGTTAAAAGGTAATTTCAGGCTGGTAAGATCTTTGTTGAAATTATGGTTTCAGGAGTCAGGTTGCAGTTGATAATAGAATGTTTAATAAAGTACTTCTTGTTACGGAAACAGGGTCATCTCATAATAAGGAAATCATGACGTGGTGTGAAAAAATGCCCCGAATGATCATATGGAACTGTGTTATATAGCCTTAGCATTGTTGTTCGCAAACCTTCTAGAAGATTCTCCTCAGACCCGTGACTGTCTCATTTGAGAACATGTGCTGGTCACCTCAACCTCTGCCTACGTAGGTTCTAACCTTGAGTATGGAACATATATGTTCCATACTACGTAGTGTACTCCTCGCTAGCTGTTATCCGAATAACTCAGTAACTCAGTAACCCTTATCTGTCCCTGTCCTGTACTCTGAATGGCATCTCCATGTATTAGACCTGTGATGGAATTACAGTCTAACCTACAATAGACCATATAGTTATAAGCAGTCTAATATATAACAGAGTTATAAGCCATAAGTCCTAAGCCATAAGCTAATGCTTATGCTGATGTTATAATATAAGAACTGTAAGAGCTCTCTCTCTGTCCTACGTCACTTGCTTTGCCTTGCTTCCTTGTCCCAGTTACTTTGTTGTCATAGTGACCAACTACCCCCTATTCATTTTTTATTTTAGTGTAGTTTTCAGGAGTGCATTGTTTTTAGCTCTAATGGCATTGTGGTAATGGTTCCATTCACCTCACTTCTGTTTGACACGCATGATGAGAATGTGTCACAAACATGGAATTATCTTTAAACAATTTCATCAATAGTTATTTCCTATTAGTTATAGTGTCCTAACCTTTTTTACATTTTTCTTTCAGATAATCTTACCATACATTGTGTAGAGTAACTCATGGTAGAATGGGAATCAACCTTCTTGATGTAGGCCTAATGAGAATTAAAACCACAGGCCTGGTATTGAAAGTGCAATGATTTTACACAGGACACAGGACTATATAACAGCCACATTTTATTTAGTTTACAAACATATAAAGACTAAATAGTTAGGTAAAAATACAGATATACATTCAATATACATTCAAATTATCATGCAGTATATTTCTGGAGTGTTAATATTAAAAGAAAAAATAACAACAAGAACCGTACAGAACCGAAAACCGTGACCCTAAAACCGCGATACGAACCAAACCGTGGGTTTTGTGAACCGTGCCACCCCTAATTTTTGTTACCTGTTCTTCTCTCATTAAAAGCGTAAAGTGCCAGCATATACTGTTGAAGTTGGAAGTTTACATACACTTAAGTTGAAGTCAATGGCCCTCATTTATGAAACGTGCGTACGACCTAAAACAGGCGTACGACGGGCGTACGGTGATTCCTACGAAAAGCAAGGGATTTATCAATTTGAACGTGATCGTAGGCTGCGATAAAATCTCACGTCTGGTCTGACTTCGTGTACGCAAATTCTATAGTGTGACTAGCGTTGTTCATGGTATAACCATGTGAATTGTTGAACCAGCGATCATTTATAAATGCGTCTGCATAGCAACTACCCCATATTGCAAATTACATTTCAGAATTACGAATTAATTATATACATCACATTGCTATTAAGTGGTTTATTTTTTCCCTTTCACTTCGGGGTGGCCTAGAACATGAGGGCAGAAATTAGGCAAACAACAA
>JACXGM010036130.1:0-11480 GCA_016801145.1 Umbra pygmaea
GCGGAGGTGCTCCCCGTACAAAGGCTCCGTATCATCCAGCCCACGAAAACGCCTAGTTCCCAGCCATACCTCCAGACACCGGCGATTCCAGACCTCCTCCTCGCTTCCACCACTGCTCCTTCGCTGTCTCATTTGTAAGGTCGATTAATCTGTCACGTTCCAGGCTTAGAGACAGGCGCGAAGGTTCAATAATCCAAAAGTGTTTATTAATGAAACACGTATTCATCAAACAAAACTGCCACGAGGGGCTTTTCAAATATAACTCGGCACACAAACAGGAACGCGTACAGGGAAACATTAATCGACAAGAGACAAAGGGAGAACACCATGACTAAATACAAACATATACTAATTACTAACTCAAACCACCTGTGACTAACAATTACCCAACCAATAATCAAAATGAACCTATGACAAAACTAGACACAAGAGGGCAGCATACTCATACAAACAGAGGGATCACAGAGACAACACTTACAAAACCCTAACCCATGCGTGACATCAAGATAATACTTCTATACTAATATTTGGATGCACTGAGCAGGCTAGATGCTGAGCCGTGGGGAGCAGAAAAGAACTGTCAATAGACCTGCGTAATAAGATACTGGAACTGCATAAAGTTAGAAAAGTATATAAAAAGATATCCAAAGCCTTGCAAATGCCAGTCAGTACTTTTTAATCACTTATTAAGAAGTCGAAGATTTATGGATCTCAAGCGAAGATCAGGTAGACTAAGAAAGATTTCAGCCAAAACTGCCTGAGGAACTGTTTGGGATACAAAGAAAAACCCACCTCGGGAGACATACAGGCTGCTCTTGAAAACGATGGTGTGGTTGTTTCAAGGAGCACAATACAACGATACTTGAACAAAATTTTGCTGCATGGATGAGTTGCCAGAAAGATGCAGTTACTGCGCCAGTGCTACAAAAAACCCTGAGTACAATATGCCCAACAACACCTTGACACGCATCACAGCTTCTGGCACACTTTAATTTAGAGTGACATGTCCAAAATCAAGCTTTATGGTCACAACCATAAGCGCTATGTTTGGAGAGGTGTCAACATGGCTCATAGTGAAAAGAACACCAATCCCACTGTGAAGCATGGTGGTGGCTCACTGATGTTTTGTGGGTGTGAGCTCTAAAAGCATGGGGAACCTTGTGACAATCGATGGCAAGATGAATGCAGCATGTTATTAGACAATACTGGCAGAACATTTGCATTCTCTGCACAAAGCTGTACATTGGAATGCTATTGGACTATCCAGCATGACAATGAACCTAAGCAGAAGGCTAAATTGACCCTCCAGTGTTTACAGCATAAAAAGGTGAAGGTTCTGGAGTGGCCATCAAAGTCTCCTGACCTTAATATCATCCAGCCACTCTGGGGAGATCTCAAACCTGCCGTTCATGCAAGATGACCAAAGACTTTGCATGACCTGGAGACATTTTGCCAAGATGAATGGGCAGCTATACCACTTGCAAGAATTCAGGGTCTCATAGACAACTATCACAAAGGACTGCATGCTGTCATTGATGCTAAAGGGGGCAATACACCGTGTTAAGAATTGAGGGAATGCAGAATTTTGAACAGAGGGATTTCATTATTTTCTTTGTTGCCATGCTTTGTATTAATATTGTGCCATTCTGTACAGTTGAATATGAATCAATTGAAAAATAAACTAATGTTTTGCCTGCTCACTCATGTACATTTTACAGTATTACAAATTCTCCAGGGGTATGCAAACTTTATCAACATAAGCTCGAAATGGTTTAAAACTCTGCAGCCAGGCTTCTTACTGACACTCCAAGTCCTGGCAGCACATCACTTCATCCTCCATGAGCTCCACTGGCTCCCTGTTTCCCAGCACATTCAATCCAAAATACTCCTTCTGACCTATAAAGCCCTCCACCACCTCGCACCTCCACCTTTCAGACCTTCTTCTACGCTATCAACCCTCACGCTCACTCCGCTCTGGTACAGCAGACCACCTCATCATCCCCCAGGTCCAAGCTACAGAGCTTTGGTGACAAGGCATCTTTGGTTCCTTGAAAAGCACTATAATACCATGTATTATTATTATTATTAGGAGCAGACAGGTGGGTGAAGGGTACTGTACTCGTTGACTGATACCGAGCCTAAAGTCAGATGTCCTGCTTTGATGACAGGAAAGGCTTTCTTCTGGCAAGGCATCCAAATATATTGTTGGCATGGTAACATCTAATTCGTTTTGACACTAAGATTCGACCAAATCCTGCATTTGTTAACTTTTGAGAGAATTTTCTATTTTATGACGAATCTACTCCACACTGTGCACTGGTGCAAAATGCACTTTGGTGCTCTTCCATTAAGTTTATCATAGCTGCATTTTTTCTTAATTATTGTCTTGTATTGTAGACAAAGCATCATTTATGAACGTCAATGGGTTGGTGGGTTTGACGTTCTGGGTTTGCATCCTGATTGCGGCATTCCAGGATGTCTGGGGAGTCAGCATAGGGTTGCACATATTAGTAGAGCACTGCTGTGGTGGACGGTGGATAGTCGGATGGGGTACCTTGTCACGTCACACTCTATAGCGACTCTATAGGTCGGGCACCTTTGAGTTCAGTTGTGGTTGTGTAGTTCATGAATGTGTAGCTTCAACATGTTGTATCAACTAAACATTTTAAAGTTGACAGAGCAGTGTGAGAAGCATCGGACGGCTTGGTGACACGTGCTTGGAGGAAGCATACGATTGCTGTTCGACCATCCCACACGTGTAGAGGGGTTACCAAGGAGACAGGGTCAAAAGAGGAACTGGACATAACCATTTGGGACGGGAGAAACTGTGCCATGACATTAACAGTATAACTGCAAAAATAACGGTGTAACAGTAACAGTACAACATCAACATTAACAGTAGCATTAACAGCAGATGTCTTTGGGTTTGACTCACTGGCCTTTCCTTTCCTTTCTGTAGCTTTTCCATTGACTGAAATTATATACCAGGCCTAACCTAGCTAACCCTCATTCAGCTGTAATAAATTGCCTTCCACCTCACCGCCTGGTACAGTAAGTGGGCTTTTAAATGGAGATCTAGGATTGCTTCCCAAATGCCCCTCTATTCCCTACGAATGTCATTACTTGAGACGGAACCCTTTGAGTGTCTATCCAGTGTGCAGGGGATAGTGTTCCATTCGGGACAGCGGACCTGGCAGGGTCTGATGATGATGTTTTAATTGTAACTCTTAGAATGTGTTAGCCCTGACCCCCAGCCTGTCTGTGGCAGCTCCCATTTAATATGCCTGTGTGTTTCTGACACCTTGGGTCATCTGAGGTTAATTAACCCCTGGTGAAAGACCTTTCCTCTGCACTTAACTTGGTCTCTGTCCTGATAGTACCATTAACATTTGACCCTGACCCGCTAACCCTCCTCGATCATTACCAACCTTAAACACATTAAAACTTCATATTGATTTTCTTCTATTTTTTTCCTGTGTAACTTCTCCTGCTGTCTGTTTTCTGGCCTTTTTCCAGAGTTGACGTCTTTCTTTTTTCCCTCGGCACTGTAAACCTTGTTAGCACTGAAACGTGTTCACTTCCTCATGCGGGAAGAGGAGGAGAGGATGAGGGGAGGAGAGTAGGCGAGGGGGAGAAGAGGAGATGCGAGGAAGGGATTAGGGAGGAGGGTTTCTGGTTATTATTATTATAACAGTGTTCCCCTTTAAGATGACAAAGGATGTAAACTGTCTCTGAGGGATGTCCAGGACTGCTACAGTACATCCTGGATTAAGTTAATATAAGAACTTTGATTTTAAATTTAAAGTTAAACCTAAAGGACAGCAAATCTAAAGGAAAAAACTGAAACTTTTCCAGAGTCACTGGATCCACAGAACAGGTTTCAGATGTGTGTCGGTCAGTCTGTTTTCTTTCTCTTCTCTCATTCTGTCTCTCACTCTGTCACCAACCATATGGACCAATAAAGCCCAGGATCTCATTGATCTGCCTCTGCTTGTGTTGTTTTACTCCGTTACCACAGCAACAGCATTGATAATCACTTCAGTGGTCGAGCTAAATTAATGAAGTAAAAGCTGCCATTAACATGTACTTATTGCTGCAACGCATCAGCCTCTGAAAGTCTTACTTTTATTGGTCATATTTGTGTGTATACGTGTGTGTGTGCATGTGCATGTATGTTGGTGTATGTACATATGTGTGTGCATGTTTGTGGGGGGTGTGCATGTGACTGTGTGCATGTCTTACATGTTTACATTTAGATTGGACATTATTGTGTACACTCGTATCCAGAGCATCTTACAGTGAGTACAGGGACACCCACATGGAACAACTAAGGGTAAAATGCCTTGCTCAATGACACAACAACATTTGGCTTAGTCGGGAATCGAACCGGCAAACCTTCTGACTACAAGTCAGTCAAAACCTAAGTCTCCTCATTAGGTTGTTTGTTTCTACAGATGAGATTTAAAGCTGAAAATCTAATGATCAAATCTTTTTCTCTCACTCTTCCTAAAACCTTCGGGTTTAGGCAAGGCCACTGTGAAGCACGTTGTAACCACAGTTGAGGTCAAAAGGGCAAAACAAATTGTCTACTTGGTTCTCCACTCACAGCCAGGTCAGCCTGGTTCCTGCAACACAATAAACCTGTTTTTGTCCTGAGTTGTGGTTAATCACCAACCTCACAGGCCAAACTAAGGTCGAATACGCCTCAAGAAACCACCCGAGGCACTTAACACATTCTCCTCTACATTTTCTATTGATTTACAATAGATTTGTGGTGTAGAGAAATGACCATGTCACCTTTGAATCGAGTCTAACTTAATAAGCTAACAAGGGATCATAAAGGCTGTTGGGGCTCCTCAAGGATCTGTTCTGAGGCCCCACAGTCTTCCAGAAAGGGACAACGGGATTTAAGGTCTAACCAAGATTTAGCTTCCAACTTTGACCCATCGGAGTGGGTTAGCTGCTGTGCTCAAGAACAACAGTTGTGTTGCCTTCCCTGCTCAGTGATTTGAACCAGCTAACTTTATATGTTGCAAATGCTAGACTACTTCTTGGCAGTTGGGTTTTTCACAGAGTTCTACGGAGGAAGACAGGTTTGTGACATCAATGATGTTGCACATTATATTTACCTTAGCAACAACTACGACAGGTGAAGAAAGATTCGGAATTTTGTAAAACTCATTCAAATGTATATTTAGCTAATAACTTACATCAAGGGCGTAGGAATGGGGGGGCATGTCCCCCCAAAGTTACAGACAGGCAATGTGGTCCACCCCAATAATATGAACAATTTATGAGATATATATGGTCTGTCCCCCCAATATCAAAATTGTTCCTACGCCGTTAAATTACATGCTACTTTTACATAATAAATAGACCTCAACAGTCCCACCCACAGCCGACTCGTGTAAGTGAAGTTAGCTAAAGTTAGATAATTTAAAGTAATGTAAAGGTGGAAAGATAACACTCACAATGGTTTATGGGATGAGAAGTTCCTTCTCTCCAAAAATAGAATATGTACACAGTCTTGTACCTTTGACTTTTTGGGGATTTTCGGTAAATTTCTTCTAGCTGGTTAGTCTAAGGCATGGTCTAAAACTCTTTATATATAGATTTTTCCAGAAGTCAATGGGAGAAATGAATGGGAAATTTACTTCCGAAACCCAAGCTCTCTCGGACGAGGGGTGGGACTATTGAGGTCAGTAATGTGCTGTAGCATTATTGGCTACATTTTAGTTTTAACTTTTAACTGTTTAAAAAAAAAGGTAACGCCAACACCAACAGCTGCACATCCAGTCACAATTCGGTCAAACTCCTAAAGTTTGCAGATAACACCACCCTCATCAAATTTATTTCAAATGGAGACGAGACTGCCTACAGGTTCTAGATTGACCAACTGGTGGTCTGGTGCAGCCAGAATAACCTATAGCCCAATGCCCCAAAGACAGTGGAGATGGTAGTGGAGTTCAGGAGAAGCCCAGCTGCCCTTCCCCACATTACCCTGTGTGACTCCCCAGGAAGTCAACATCAGCTCCCTCACAAAAAAAGCACAACATAGGATGTACTTCCTGTGGCAACTGAAGAAGTTCAACCTGCCACAGACCATAATGGTGCACTTCTACACCGCCATCATATAGTCTGTCCTGACCTCCATCACCGTCTGGTACCCTGCAATGCATCCTTCATTCTGCAGAAAGGGTGATTGGCTGCAAGCTGCCTCTGCTACAAGACCTACACACCTCCAAATCTAGGAGGAGAGCAACAAAGATTGTGGCCAACCCCTCTCACCCCGGAAATGGACTATTCAGAACTCTTCACAAGGTTGAGGTCTATCAAGACCAAGACCTCCCACCACAAGAACAGTTTCTTTCCTACAGCAGTAGGCCTCATTAACATGCCCCCGAAACCAAACTGAGTCTGCCCCCCCTCGCTCACACAACACAAAGCTGTTAATATACCATAGATATACTGTTAATAGTCCACTCATCTCCTGCATCTTTAAAAAAAAAATCTTTACTTTTTACTGTTTACATTAAATTGTTAGAGTAAACACAGTAATCAGTATTCAGTACTCAGGCAAGTATACAAAAAAGATTTTTTCTTTCATTTTATATGAAAAGTGAAGACACTCTGTTTGGCTCTGCTGGCCCTGACAAGCTTTTGCTACTGCTTGTTGTGCTCTTATCTGTTTAGGCTCGATAATAATTTAGCAATCAGTGTTGTTTTCTAATGTAACTAAAACCTTATGTTGAAAGTAACTAGTGTGTAGAAGTAGCCTCACTAATATTGCCAATGCCACTGTATACATTTCGAAAAGTTATGCATAGGTTCATACCACTGGACGGTGCATCTGATGTCTTTGCAATGGTGCCCGGTGCGTTTTGTGGTCCACAAGCATTCCAGTGATTTCAGCACCACTTTCAGCTTCCTTTTCAGACTTGGGCCTCTCTCTCACACCTCCTCATCCCTCCTCATCCCTCCTCACAACTCCTCATCCCTGCTTACACCTCCTCATCCCTACTTGTAATCTCTGAGTCAAAGTGGCGCTGTTGTTCATAGCAAATGATGGACATCTCTGCTTTATCCAACTCTTCTGGGGTTAATCCTTGTTGCTTTACTTTCCACTTGGAATCTATTGTGAAACCTTTGTCTTTTCGGTTTCGAAGCACTAAGTGTCCTTTGAACCTTAGCCACCATGCAATAGCTCTCACCAGTTTTCTCCATGAGGAGTAGTACTCAATTATCCTGGTAACTGCATTGTTCTGCAGGTTCATGTAGTTTATGGAGAGTTCCCTTTTCACCTCTGTATCGTCTGGTGGGATGTAACGGAGATCTTCCGGCCCCTCAGGCCATTCCGATTTCTCCTTCGACAGAAAGTGAGGACCGTTTAGCCATCTTGTGGAATTCATGAGGGACTCTATTGTTAAACCGCGTGAGCTATCATCTGCAGGGTTGTCTCCAGAACATACGTATCTCCACTGATGTACTTGTGAGAGGTTATGTATCACTGTAATTCGGTTGGCAACAAAAGTATGAAACCGTCTTGTTTGGTTATGGATATACTTCAGCACGACTGTACTGTCTGTCCAGAAGGTAGAGTCATCTAGTTCCATGTGTAGCTCCTTTTGCAGCATCCTGTCCACCTTCACAACAAGAGTTGCTGCTGCAAGCTCAAGTCTCGGGATGGTCATCCGTTTCAGTGGGACTACTCTGGCCTTTCCCAGTACGAAGGTGACGTGAACATTTTTTACATCGTTTGTAAGTTTGAGGTAACTTACAGTCCCGTAACCCAGCTCGCTTGCATCACAAAAATGGTGTAGTTCAGCAGTCTTTACAACACCAAAATTCTCAGGTTTCATGCACCTGTCTACCTCAAATCCGCTCAGCTGGTCTAACTCTGTGAGCCATCTATGCCATTGCCTCATAACATCATTTGGGATTATTTCATCCCAACCTATTTTTACATGGCAGAGCCTTTGCAGGATCTGCTTTGCCTTGAGTATAAAGGGCGAAATGAAACCCAGTGGGTCATAGATGGAATTGACTATCGAGAGTATTGTTCGTCTGGTGGGTGCTCTGTTCTTAACGGCTACCCGGAAGGTAAAGACATCCTTTTGGATATTCCACTGGATTCCAAGTGCCCTCTCAAGATGAGGTTTTTCTCTGTCCAGATTCAGCTGTTTCAGAAGAGGGGCTCTGTGACTTTCTGGAATGGTTTCAAGGACTTCCAAGCTGTTGCTCACCCATTTACCCAAGGTAAATCCTCCTAGGGCGCATATTTCCCTGAGGTTTCTAATGAGCTTGATTGCTTCCTTCACGGAAGCCACAGACTTGAGACAATCATCTACATAGAAACTTTGGTTAATTGTGTCAATTACTTGTGAGCTGTACAGTTTAGAATTATCAATCCCTGTTTGCTTTAAGGCAAAGTTTGCAATGCTTGGGGATGACACTGCTCCAAAAAGATGAACATTCATTCTGTAGATTCCTAGCGGCTGGGTAACATCCCCTTGTGGCCACCACAAGAACCGAAGAAAGTCACGATGATGATTTTGAACCTGTACTTGATAGTACATCGATTCGATGTCTGCCATTAATGAAATTCTTTCATTTCTGAATCTAAGCAGAACACCTAGTAGTGGGTTGATCAGGTCTGGACCTTGAAGAAGTTTGGAGTTAAGGGATATGCCTTTGTATGACGATGAACAATCAAAAACAACCCGAAGTGATCCCTTCTTCTTGTGGTACACTCCATGATGTGGTATGTACCATACATGACCATCATTCCTTTGAAGTTGTTCTTGAGGCACCTTTTCTGCATATCCTTTTCTTAGCACATCCTCCATGAATACACTGTACTCGTTTGCATAAGCAGAATCTTTCTTAAATCTCCTAGCAAGGTTTAGTGCACGTTGTGCTGTCATATCGTAGTTGTTAGGGAGGGTTACCGTTTTATCACGAAAAGGTAGAGGTAGGTGATAATGCTCGTTTCTAAGTTCCACAGAAGTCGTTGCTATGTCCATGAACATTTTATCTTCTGCTGACATTTCTCTTTTCTCCTCATAATCCCTTTCAGGAAAGTCATATTTATATTGCCTGATTATCAGATCTCTGATATTCTCCAAAGAGATACGATTGGCTGTCACTGGCGTTAATCCAGTTTCATCTTTTGATGACAGAGAGTGAAGTGGTCCATTAACCACCCAACCTAGCACAGTTTTTACTGCATACGGCCCATTTCCTTGACTGTTCACTATCTTCCACGGCTCCATTGCTTTTGGAACATTGATTCCAATTAAGATCTCAATGTCAGCATTTATTCTTTCCAATTCAATTTCCTTTAGATAAGGCCATCTTTCAAGATCATGGTGGGTGATTAGGTTCTCTGTTGACACAGGAATCTTGGGTTGGGTATAGACTTTAGGAAGATCTATGTACACTCCTCCATCTATGCTGCTAACCTCTAGTCCTGTGAGCTCATAGCTCTTGGCAGGTCTCTCCTGCCCCATCGTACGCAGAAGAATCTCGGTTCTTCGTCCTTTGGCATTCAGCTGATTCATTAGGTTCTCAGTACAGAATGTTGCCGAGCTCCCTGGGTCAAGAAAGGCGTAGGTTTTGATGGTCTTACTTCCTTTGGCAACTTTAATTTGGACTGGCACGATTGCCAGTGCACATTCTCTACTGGCCCCTGTTGCATGATCAGCTGACACTAGTGCACTATTGACTGGTGTTTCCTTCAGTTCTATGAAGCTCGGGTTCGGCAAAATCTGCCTTCTCGGATTTGAATTGTTAATGTGGAGCAACGTAGGATGTTTTCGTTGACATATCTGACATATGATTTTCTTATTGCAATCCTTGCTCATATGACCCCTTTTCAGGCATCCAAAACAGTGACCATTCCCTTTGAGATACTCAACCTTTTTGTCTTGGGGCATTTAAGTTAATTTCAGGCAGTCAGTCAAAGCATGTTTACCATGGCAGAAACCACATGAGGTCGGAACAGCAACCTGGATGTTAGTTCGCTGCTGTGTTGTAAATGCCTCTCTGATTGTTTGTTCTTCAGGTCGTGTCACCGTAGTAACAAAGCTGCTGCCCCTTTTTGGTGTCCTCAAGCCGGTTGTCCTAGGTCTTGAAACTGTACCTTTGACGGGAATAGGATCTTTGATATCTCCGAAAACAGGATGAAGTAAAAATTCAGACTGAATTTCCAAAAACTCTACAAGGTTTCTAAATTTAATGCGAGTATTTGTTCTTTGAAATGACTCAAAAGTTACTGTCCTCCACCTTTCGCGGAGCTTGTATGGGAGTTTGGATACAATCAATTTCAAGTTGGATACAACGTTCAGTTCATCCATGTATTCCAGATCCTGCATAGCATTGCAACACTCCCTGAGGTATAGAGCATATGCATGGAGTGAATTTCCATCATCAGCTTTAATGGCTGTACAATTCAATGCCTTGTGTATGTAAGCATTTGCAATCATCATTTCATTGCCAAAATGTTTCTTTAAAAGCAGTTGAGCTTCATTATATCCTCTGCGAGCCTCCATATGCAGACAGCTACGAACAAGAGCTCTGTTCTCTCTCTTCCAGTAGTGTGTCTGCATATGGAGGCTCGCAGAGGATATAATGAAGCTCAACTGCTTTTAAAGAAACATTTTGGCAATGAAATGATGATTGCAAATGCTTACATACACAAGGCATTGAATTGGACAGCCATTAAAGCTGATGATGGAAATTCACTCCATGCATATGAATAAAGCAGCTGCCCTCCATAGCTTCATTCTTTATCACCTCATTAAGCTCGGTGTTAATTCAAGGTGTTCATTCAAGGTGTTAATTCAAGGTGTTAATTCAAGGGTGTTAATTCAAGGTGTTAATTCAAGGGTGTTAATTCAAGGTGTTAATTTAAGGGTGTTAATTCAAGGTGTTAATTCAAGGTGTTAATTCAAGGTGGTAATTCAAGGGTGTTAATTCAAGGGTGTTAATTCAAGGTGTTAATTCAAGGGTGTTAATTCAAGGGTTTTAATTCAAGGGTGTTAATTCAAGGTGTTAATTCAAGGGTGTTAATTCAAGGGTGTTAATTCCAAGGTGTTATTTCCAAGGTGTTAATTCAAGGGTGTTATTTCCAAAGTGTTAATTCCAAGGTGTTAATTCAAGGGTGTTAATTCCAAGGTGTTAATTCAAGGGTGTTAATTTCAGTCACATAGTGGGCTGTAGGAACATGACAGGTGTGTTGCACCGAGAGATACCCCCTGACAGCCAGGTGGGCTGAGGTTGGCTCTCATTAGCTTTGCAGAATCCCACTGTCAAAGGTTGCTGTCAGGCTGTAGAGCCGCCACACGCCGTCACGCAGACTGTAGGCACCTGCGTCGGATGCAGGCATGTCAATCTGCTAGTTTTAGTTTTTAATTGGGACCCACCCTGAAACCCTCAGCTTAAACAGCATGGACCCTTCCTTTACCCCCTCACAGGAGCAT
>JACXGM010036132.1:0-11480 GCA_016801145.1 Umbra pygmaea
TCTCTCTCTCTCTCTCTCTCTCTCTCTCTCTCTCTCTCTCTCTCTCTCTCTCTCTCTCTCTCTCTCTCTCTCTCTCTCTCTCTCTCTCTCTCTAACAGGTGCCTGTGTGTTGCTGATTCTGTTTTTTTTAATACCATCATAATTTTAACAAATCCTAATTTTCCAAGCATACACTGAGTCATTTGAATTCATTATGCAGTGGAAGTGAAAAAACAAACATGCAATTAGCCGAATTGGGCTAATGGGCTAATCCTTCCTGTTACATCCAGGTGCTCTCTTTTTCAGTTTTTCCATATCTATGTTTTAGCTTTTTTGACTGACAGAGATGTCATAGTTCAACTTATCATCAGTGCTATACTCTATGCGTTACTGTATAGATGGTAGTGTAATTAGTAGCCCTTTTGGTATCGGCATACTCCTCATATTTAGTTTCTAAGGCTCTGGACTACGACTCTTCCTGGAAAAATTATGATAAAAGTACAATATGTACTTCCTGTCTCCACTGTCATTTAAGCATATAGGTTATGGTGGACTTAAGATTGATCATAAGTCAGATAAGTTGTGTTTTGGTGCATTCGGATGTTCAGTGATGTTAAGGGGATAACTCAGGTCAAGCTGCGTCTTGTTTATTGAGCTGGAGAGCAATGTAACCATGGCACAATATACTGTAAACAGGAACAGATCTAGGTTCTATAAAGTCAGTTCCCCAGAGGCACCAGGAGATATTGTATATAAATATGTAATATACTATATATACTGTGTAATAAATTGTATATTCTACTAATATGAGTGTGGACTGTCTCTTTGTCTCCAAACGTCTAAAACAATTGTTGATAGCTGTGGGGGTTTTGTGTTCTGTGCAAATGTGTTTGTGTGAGTGTATGTGTGTATGTGTGTGTGTCTTTCTTGTGCATTTCTTGTGTGTTACAAATGCACAGTAGAAGCACTGGTTTATTATTCATGATACTGAGCCTCCTAAGCTGTACATTCACAATATTTGACAGATATTTGGATTTAAAAGTGCTGTGTCGTCTGTCAGTCACAAACGTTAGTCCCAAAGCTTTCAAATATGCAATCGAGGGATCAGAAATAGAGACAGAATCATGGAAAGTAAGAGAGGGAAGATGTGAAGATGTATGGTGAGGGAGGGACACAGTGATGTACGAATCCTGAACGCTCAATTTTCGTCAGTGCACTGGGTGTACTCAATCACTACTCAGCAAGGTCTGTTCATGTGAATCACATTTGGACAACAGAAATTCATGCAGATTTAGCCGATAAGGTCGCACAGACTGAAGTCTAGAGTTGCTTTCAACACCTCCGACACCCCTTCCTTTTC
Organism: Umbra pygmaea; assembly: GCA_016801145.1. Taxonomy (NCBI): domain Eukaryota; kingdom Metazoa; phylum Chordata; class Actinopteri; order Esociformes; family Umbridae; genus Umbra; species Umbra pygmaea. The sequence continues at coordinate 1,340 of JACXGM010036132.1, forward strand.
GTTGTTTTTGGCATCTCTTTTTTTCCAGCCCACTAGCCTAAAGATTCTCTGTCTAATATTCAAAAATGGTCCGGCGTGCAGCAGAGAGCCAGCCACTCTACTTGCTAAATAGCCAAGCTACATATTAACTTCAGCCAAGGCCACTAAAGCCATTTAAAATAGGCCTTTTATATAAATTCTGTTATTTATTGATGACAATACAGAAGGTAAAATGATTAGCAGTGAAGGTTATTTGTGTTACTGCTAGGTTATGTTATATTTTGAAAAGTTATGGTGAAATATCAACCTTGCTAGATTAGCTTTTTGTTAACTTCAGCCTATGTATTATTTATGCCTAATGATACCAAAATTATCAGTCATCTACTGGATTAGATTAATTGGGAATCGTAGGATATCAGATCGTCTATATGCTATGGGTATATGATATATATACAGTAGTTACTTTATTTCTCACAATATTGTAATGACCTTGTGTTATAGTTTCTCATTGTTTTCAGGCATTCATTATTTCAGGGAAGACAGTAAGGTTGGGGGGAGTTATGGGTAATCCCACGGGGTTGGATAAGGGATAAATAAGAGCTACTGTTGTAGTTCTATCTTTTTTTTTGGGCCTCGGTACTGTATGGACCTGTTGTGTGTTGCATTGTTGTGGAGTGTTACAATTATTAAGTTAGCAGCGTTGGCTGTGGCTGGAACAACACCCCAGTGTAGGAAAAAAAAGGGTGCCGTTTTCGGACATCTAAAGCATTACTGAGCCCTTTATATGACCTAGTTGTGGATATTACAATATTTTTCATTTGCTTATTACTTGTTATTTTTGGGATAGTGGATAGCTGAGAATGAGAAACCTTCCACCTCCTCGGTCCTCCACAGGATCAAAGCTTCAGCCATGTAGGATGCATGCTCTAGAATTGAGTTTGACAGTCTATTGTAATGGTAGACTACAGTTTCTTAATGGAATTGTTTTGGACATAATTAAACCATTTCATGTTTAATTTTTTTAATAAAATAGTTCAGATTATGCTGCCTTCCCCTTTTCTCATGACACAAAAAACATGTTATAATAGAGGAGTATAGCATATCACTACTTAAGTAATCTTTCAAAGCTGTTCATGGTCATATCATAATATGGTTATTATTAAATCAAGTAATATCCTAACTCATAGGGTCTGTGCCATGTTTTATTGTAAGATAATGGGCATGACTAAGGTCTGCAAATGTTTGCTTTTTCAAGACTAAATCCTCTGCTTATTGTTTAAAAAAATCAGTGGTTGATTTATTTTCACGTGTTGTAATGACCGGAGACAGTGTAGGAATAATAATAATTTAATAGGAATCCTGTTTGCCAGTACAACCAGAAACACAACCAAGCAGTTGTTAATAGCGTAATTGGAGAGAGAGTAACAGACAGAGATTGGTATACTGTAATTACAGGGCTGAATGTACAGGGGCTTGAGCTGGGTCTATGGTCAACTGGCAGGGGTTGGTACACAGGCAAGCTCAGGCAAAGGCACCAAACAAGATCCGGTCTTCAAAATATATCAACAGGCGGTAGGGTCTTAGCACAGGTAATCTCTGGCAGTGGTACAGAATCGTGAAGCAGCTAGGTAAACAGAAGAAAGGCAAATGGTCAATACACAGTTAATCTGGCTCATGAAATTATGCTCAGTAGTTCTATGAAGAAAAACAATACCTCCCAATGAGGGAGGCTTATATACCGGCTGGCTTATATACTGAATAATGACTAAGTGCAGTTGTTTTGTATACTGGTGATTGCGACTGTGATGTGTGATGTGTGCTGTGTTCATGGATGAATGGGATGTGAGGAATTTACAGTGCCATAGGTGTGTGAGTTACCGGACCTCACAGGTGTGCTGGGAACATTCAGGTGAGTGGTATAAAAAAAAATCCACCGTGAGGTAGAGATTGAATTAAGCAGAAGAACAAAACATTATTTAAATGACTCAGTGATTCAAAACATCCAAATCTTTCAAAAGAACTGAAGTGAATGATTCAGTTCACTTTAGTGATTTGGAATGCCCATCACTAGAAGGGCAGTAAGGAAGAAAAACAGGTTCATATCATTACCTTTATTTATACAGGGAAAGACAAACTGAGAGCAGTATATTTTACAATTGTGCCCTATGATACAAAGATATAAAAATAGTGTAAAAACAGGAGAAAAGTAATTAAAACCGAATCAATGTATATAATCAATAGAATAAACATCTCAGGAGCTCAATGTAACAGAGTCATCTCCACAGGGTGAGCATCCGGTTTGCAAATTGACGCAAATGAAGAAGTGCCTTAAAGAAGAAGAAGAAGCAGCAGCAGAAGAAGAAGTTGTATGTTTCTAAGTATTAGGTAAAAGTAGAAGCTCTCCTTTATTAGAAGTGGAACCACAGCTATTATTTAACACAACTGCCGACGGAGGGTGAAACTGCTTTGAAGAAGCAAAAGCATGATGAAGCCAGACAAATACAAGAGTGACACAGGCAGAAATCCCGGGTAAACATCAGTGTAGCTTTTTCCAGATTGAAGGCGCTAATGAGGGAAAAAAAATTTCAAAGCGATGCCAAAGTTGCCTGTTTTCTGCTGGACAGGTAAGGTATTCCAACTCTAGCAATGCAAATGCAAACTGTTGTTTGACAAAGTTAGCATTGGCTAGAAGCTAGCCATAGATACCATGATAAGTGACTTTTCCCTTGTCAGTGGTGTAAAATATATAGTTGGATTATTGCATGTAACATAGTGCTTCTCCCTCGCCTTGTTATGGCTTTGTATGTTGGGAGAAATGTGCTGATTATTTTCGTAAGACAATCAGCTGATTAGTACTATTGACTGCAAAACAGAAAATTAGCCTACAGCATAACAGCTCATATTAGCCAGCTAAACTTTTAGTACCCTGTTAGAAAAAATATGTAACGTTGGTTGGATTGTTATTTCGAAAGCATGACGAGGCCAGACGTATACGGGAGCTACACAGGCAGAAATCTCTGGTAGAAAGCTAGCCATAGACACCGTGAGAAGTGACTTTTCCCTTGTTAGTGGTGTAAAATATGTAGTTGGATTATTGCATGTAACATAGTTCTTCTCCCTCGCTTTGTTGTGGCTTTGCTATGTTGGGAGAAATGTGCTGGTTATTTTCGTAAGACAATCGGCTGATTAGTACTATTTACTGCAAAACAGAACGTTAGCCTACAGCATAACAGCTCATATTACCCAGCTAAACTTTTAGTACCCTGTTAGAAAAAATATGTAACGTTAGTTGGATTGTTATTTTGAAAGCATGATGAGGCCAGACGAATACGGGAGCGACGCAGGCAGAAATCGCAAGTAAACATCAGTGGTTTTTTTTTCAGAGATAGAAGGCTCTAATGAAGGATAACATTTTTCAAAGCAACTTTTTTTGTACTACCTAGCATGGAAATAAGCTAGGTAAAGTCAGTGAAAAAAACACTTAACACAATGATGACCAAGAAAAAATAACATTTGCAAAAACGTGGTTTTACTGAATAATTAAGTAAATATAATTCCTTGACAACTCTATATGAAGAAACCTCATTGCTTGACTTGGTACTCTGCCGTCTCAGATGACAACATATTTTATCCTAAGTCGGCCACCGTAGACGATTTTGTTTGTTTGCAAAGGGAGGGGTAGGCGGTGAGTGACTGGCTGTTACCACAAACCATACCACTAGATGCCACTAAAGCTTACACACTGAACCTTAATATCAGTTAGCTAGCTAGATTACTCCTCCCTCTCGTCTAAAATCATCACATCCGCAACCAAGATGTCTGTGCCTGTAATGGCAACGTCGATGCCCCAAATCAGATCTTCAACAACAAATGGGTGACGTCACACATGGTTATATCCAGTGATATATACAATCTATGGTCGTCTATCTGGACTTGCCATACTGTCAATTGTGAATGCCTGTGCGCGCCATCTTGTTCTTAAGGATTTCATTGACAACATCGCTCCGAGGAAAGGCCGGAAACTGCAGCTAAAATGTAAGTGAGCCTCTTTTTTATGTATTTGGACCTAGGCCTCTGTGTGTGTAGTCATAGCAGTGAGTACCAATATGTTATGGTGCGCCGTCACCAGCTGTGTTTTTTCATGTGTTATGGTGCACATTCACCAGTGTTTTTTTTGTGGTGCAAGTATGCAACTCCTGATTTTGTCAGTCATCTCATCTCTTATATGCTGTGTCTCTATGATCCTGTCCTATTCATGGTAGCCTACATTTGGACACTGCGTCATCACGTGCTGTAGTAGGGGGGCCCACCTTGATAATCCTGCATAAGGGCCCAGAGTTGGCTCGTTACGCCACTGCCTACTCAGAGTTAACCCGTGGTCTCTCAAGAAATAAAAAGTCCTGAGCCTGAGTCGGATGTATAATTTTTTACCACAGCATTTTTTCATTTAAATAGCTAGGGTTTCTGTAATACAGCCTTACAAGCAAACATCAGCCAATGTCTGGACCTTCTAAAATTCAAGGAGTCCCAGCTAACTGTAGTGTATAGCAGGCAATGATGCATGCAATAGTTTGCACCAGTAATAAAGCACAGCACTGCATGATACACTGCATCCAAATGTTTCAACGTTGATGCTGACTCATGCATATATTGTACATCACCATAATCAAGCACTGACATATAAGTGGCTTGTACAATATCCCTTCTATGCTATGAAGACAGACATGATTTATTCATATAAAAAAGCAAATTTTCACTTTCAGCTTCTTCACAAGCTCAGTAATGTGTATTGAATCAGGCTGTTTGTAAGGTTCCCCTCCTGTTCCTGTAATGTTCCCCTTTCCTGCCCCCGAGTCCTAGTTTTTGTTTGTTTTCTTGTCAGAGTTTTGTTTGTTTTATTCTGCCTTAGTTATACATGAGTCCTGTTAGATCTGTTCCTTTTCGTTACCTGTATTTACTAGTCATGACCCAGTTCAATTTCTTACCTGTAGGTTCTTGATTGTTTTTTCTGCACTCTGTTGGGATTTAGTATGTCTGTACTATACCTAGATCAGCCTCATTCTATGTTGTTTATATCTATGTCTTAGTATGGGTTTCAGGTTTATCTCATTTAGTGCCCTGTCATGCTTTATTTAAACAACTGTTTAGTTCATTTCCTTGCTGGGTCAGTGAGTCATGTCTGTCCTGCTTGTATTCCTTGCCTGAATCTGCCTCCTGTACCTTGTGAGTAATATTCAGTATTCTAGCCAGTTATATTGGTCTTCCAGGTTTGCCAGTTTATGTTGTTCTCTCTGTTAGTCATTCTAAAGAAGTACCTTTGTTTGTTTTTATTATAGTTCTCTCCAGTATAGGCATGTTCCCTTAGTTAGTTTCCCTTCCTTGGTTTTTATTTATTATTATTATCCTAACTGAACGCCAATCGTGACAAATACTGTGCCTTTATTTGATAATTAACCTGCCTGAAAGCCAATCGTGACAGAATGACCCAGCCTCACTATAAACCGCAGCGTACATCCCCAAAAAACGGTCGACTGGAGGAGAGCAGCTGGCCTCCATTTGGGAAGATATTAGTTCTGAAAAAGAGGAGAATTTGGACCCCGACCCAACAGGATTGGAATGGTACGGATTACATTTTTTGGACTGGGAATCTATTAAACACATGTATTCTGATGAGGACAGTTCCTCCAGAGGAAGAAGAGGAGTGCTTTACAGAGCAATCATATTTACTTTCCTATCCTCTACTTCCTGAACCTTATCTCACCAGTTCATCCTCCATACTACCAGGTTGTCTCCATCAGGTTAGACTCCTCAAGTCAATGCATCAGTCATTGGTTATTTAGGAAATACTATCCTTTCTCCAGTTAGGGCCCCTTGTCTACGGGTGGGGTTCTTGTCGGCTCCAACCCCACACCAGGGCCCTGTAAAACCTGCTTCTAGACAGGCCCCAGAGAAGCAACCTCCATTCTTCACTCCAAGACGGCCGACTCCCAGCAGCCTTCAAAGATGGCCAGCGCCGCCCAACCCAAGATGGCCGCCGACGGCCAGTCGACCAAAGCCTCTGAGCAACCCTGTAGGAAGCCCTCTGTTTCTTCTTCAGTCCTGCAAGACCTGTATGCCGTCTTAAGAAGTAATCAAGCCACAAACAACGATTACCAAATATGGATGTTACAAAAGCACAGGACTACAGCAGAGAATATAGAACTCATAGGAGAGTTTTTTGCTTGGAGGGCAGGACAGGGACCATGGGTATTTATGAACATTTTGTTGTATACAAAAACACCATGTAAATATGCCAGAATTAGGAAAAAATAACTTATTTTCATCTGCAGTCCCTGAAACAGGTGCCTTTTCATTTACCACACTTGCTTACTGCCATAGATGCTAATCCCCTTGTTCTCCAGTCCTCAGACCAGTCTCCTGTCATGGCCCTTCAGTCTCCTGTTAGGGCACCTATGCCTCACGATCATGCCCTTAGCTCTCATGTCAGGACCCCTATCTGTAGAGTAGGGTCCATAACATTGTCAGTCCCTGTTCCTCCCCCTGTAGCAGTCCCTGTCCCTGTTCCAGCCCCAGACCCTATGCCTGTGCCAGCCCTAGTTCCTACACCTGCCCCAGGCTTTGTGCCTGCCACAGTCCTTGACCCAGCCCCGGTCCCTTTGTCTGTCCTTTGTCCTGAGTCTGTCCCATGTTCTGTGTCTGTCCCATGTCCTGTATCTGTTCCATGTTCAGTGTTTTTTATACGTCCTGTGCCTGCCCCGGTTGTGCCATTCCGGTCTCCGCCTCTACCTCCACCAGTCCGGTCTCCGCCTCCGCCTGTCGGGCCTCCGCCTGTTTGGCCTCCGCTTCTGCCTCTGACATTCTGGTCTCTGCCTCTACCTTCGCCATTCCGGTCTCCGCCTCTACTTCCGCCTATCGGGCCTCTGCTTCTGCCTCCGCCCGCCGGGCCCCCATCTCCACCACTGCTTCAGCCCGCCAGACCTGAATCTCTGTCTTCGCCCGCCTGGCCTCCGCCGGACTCGCCTGATGCCTGGCTTCTCCCTGCCTGGCCTCCCTTTTGTTTTGGTGCCTCTGGAGCTGCGCCTTGGAGGGGGGGGGGGTGTCCTGTAAGGTTCCCCTCCTGTTCCTGTAATGTTCCACTTTCCTGCCCCAAATTCCTAGTGTTTGTTTGTTTTCTTGTCTGATTTTTGTTTGTTTTATTCTGCTTTAGTTATACATGAGATCTGTTCTTATTCGTTACCTGTATTTACTAGTCATGATCCAGTTCACATTTTTTGCCTGAATCTGCCTCCTGTATCCTGTGAGTAATATTCAGTATTCTAGCCAGTTATATTGGTCTTCAATGGTGCAGCATGTCATTGTTATTTAAACAGCAAATTAGTCAAATGCACCTAGGCGTATGCATAGTGCATGCACACTATGCTGGTTACACACACAGGGAAGCGCAGCAGCACAAAAACATGCAAAATATAAAAAATATATATATTTCCATCCCAATCCGACATCATAATAGCAATGCGCCAAGATACAATGGCGTCAGACACTTAAAGGGAATGGGAGATGACACTCTGATTGGTTTATTGAATGTTACGCTCAAAACACACCTATGAATTAGGTACAACCCTTTTTAACCATGCGCCTGGCGCATGAACCCTTTATTCCACCGTCAAACTAGCAAAAGTGGATTTGGACACTCCCAAAGCGCACTTGCGCCACGCGCTTCACACCGTGTGCTTAGATCGTTAAAATAAAGCCCAGAGTGTAGATTGAGAAACAGACAGAAAGACATGACCAAATGTACAGTACTCTACATTGAGAAACATACAGAGACAATTTAATATGTACAGTATATTCAGAAACATACAGACCTGTACAGTAGATTGAGAAACAAAGAGACAGGCCTGTACAGTAGGTTGAGAAACTGAGAGACAGCCCTGTACAGTAGGTTGAGAAACTGATGGACAGACATGCCTGTAGAGTAAATGGAAAGGGGATATCTGAAGTCCTATTTTAAAACCAACTCAATCAAAATGACATCCTCAACCTTACTACTAAATCCATTAAACATACAATATGTAGTTTTTGGCCGCTAGGGGTCTCTCAATCAAAACAATAGCAAAAGATGTACTTGGATGACGTCGGGAAGTAGCGTGGGATCATGGGTTTTGTTATCGTCGTCAATGACAACCTTCCAATCTAGCGTCTCCGGCAGAAAAAAATGTTCACTGACAAAGTAATGTATTGTTAAAAATATTATAACTTTATTCACGTTATGTTTGGCAGTTCCCTGGAACTTAGAACAACTAGAGCAGTCAAAGGTTATATGACGCCATTGACGAAAGATAAAATGAAACATTCCGAGTCTTCGAATTATATTACAAATTTATCTGGGTTTGAAAGTTGGTGTAAACATTTAGGATAATGTAGGTAATCAACTAAGAAATATATATAATATAGGTATAGTGATTTTAATGCAAAGTACGTGACTTTTTTAATGCAAAGTACGTCTTTTGTCATTGTTTTGGAAAACTACATATTGTACCTTTAAATGGCAACATAAGCCAAGAAAATATTAAAAAGAAAAGTTTAATCTTCCAGTTAGTACTGACAGTGCCGGCCCAAAAGCCTTTTGGGGGCCCTAAGCAGAATTTGATTTGGGGGCCCCCTCCCACCACACGGAGTCACATGTGTACTCTATTGGGGGCCCCCTGGTGGCTAGGGGGCCCCAAGCAGCCGCTTAGTTTGCTTATGCCTCGGTCCGGTTCTGAGTACTGACACTAATGCCTCGTCTCCATTACCATGTAGAACCGTGAAATTCACCGTTCCGCCTGGTTATGGATGTGTCTCCATTACCCTTCTAAATTCTGGAACTCAAACTTGTCGCCATTTTTTAGCAGGCTGGCAGCCTCGTTTGGAAGCTCGTGCCGGCAGCCCGGTTGGGCGGTCGTTAAAATAGCCCGGTCCAGGATTGGTTGCATGCAGTGATGTCACACTATCGTAAATCCCGTTTTCCTTTCACTCTGGGCGGCCATTGCTTGCAGCGGGATTTTTAAGGACTTACGAATAGTATATTTCACAGTCAAACTTGGGATCCGGATTTAAAACCATAATAAGAATAATTGTGGATGAAGTTGGAAAACCCACAGCTTTTTCACATCTTCAAGTTCGTATATGGTAGCTTGTACTAACTCAGTAGTTGTTGAAGATGCAGACCATGAATGGCTAACTGAAACCACATGTGAACTGATTCAACTGAAAATAATGAAATAGAATCATCAAACCTGGTACAGTAATGCATTACATTAAAACACATTTACTGTATAGTCACGTTATGGGCAACCACTAGGTTGTGTTGTATTTGTTTACATAAACGAATTAGCTAGCAAATGTTTCAGCTAGCAAATGTTATCCTACTGTTGTCAATTGTAAAATGCGCCCAGCACCTTTGTTGTTATTCCATATACGTATAGATATCCTGCTTGGTGTGGCAATGACTTGTTTATATTGGTGCAGTCATGGTCATGTTCTTGTTAGCATATAGTTGAACTTAGCCTACATAATTGGAGCAGCACTAAGCTTACACCTTGCAGTCCACATCGAGATATAACTGTGGCTTTTATTTTTTATAACTATACACACACCAAGCTACATACATTATGTTAAACAATTGTCAAATCAATGCATTTATACTTTTCAGATGTCATTTCTAAACCTTCTGTCTCAGAAGCAGCTGGATGCTTGAATGGTGGAGCCACAGATCAGTGCCTCAGACACTCAGTTTCCATAAACACTCCTGCCTTCTCTGAGCTGCCAACTGTCCATCCTTTTGTGGTACACCTATATTATATTTCACCAATGTACAGTAGTCAGTGTATGCATAGGCTGTACTGATCCCCTGTGGAAATCAAACCCCCAAAATGTCAACTTGGTAAATCCATAACATTAAGGACATTCTAGATTCTGTCATATATATATATATATATATATATATATATATATATATATATATATATATATATATAATAATTATTAATAGTGGTACCCAATACCTTTATATGTACACTGGTCTTTTTTGGGGGGATAAGTCAAACCAACCTGCTCTCACTGGCTTCTTTTAGTTTTATTGTGAACTCTGTACCTTGCCATTTCTGTCCAGTACACAATA
>JACXGM010036133.1:0-11480 GCA_016801145.1 Umbra pygmaea
CTCTCTCTCTCTCTCTCTCTCTCTCTCTCTCTCTCTCTCTCTCTCTCTCTCTCTCTCTCTCTCTCTCTCTCTCTCTCTCTCTCTCTCTCTTTCTCTCTCTCTCTCTTTCTCTCCCTCTTCCTCTCAAAAAACAACCCTCGCTGCTGCAAACAAAGGCCCTCTGTTTTGATCCCTAATCACCAGAGATGGAGCGGGGGGAGGCAGACTCACCCAAGCCAACACCAAGCCCTCGCCCCTGGCCTCCACATGCTCACACACCCCCTGGTCCCCCACTGCTGCCATTTTGATTAATTCCCAAATGGGTCAGCCTGCTCTGAGCTAGGCTGGGCTGGGTCATCCTGTGCTAAGTAAGGCTGGGCTGGGCTAGGCTAGGCTGGGTTAGGCTGCATTGTGCTAGGCTTTGCTGGGCTAGGCTGCACTGAGTTAGGCTGTCCTTAGGCTGAGTTAGGGTTGGGCCTGCCACTGTGCACTGACCCCAGGCCCCAGCTTGCATTAGCCTGCAGAACAGAACAGAGAGATGGAGAGAGAAAGGCTTAGCTATAGGGGACTTGGGGGGCTAAGGATAGAACCACACACAGATATAAAACTTTGTATTTATTAAGAGCATTTCAGCTATAACCAGGTGAGTGGGACAGGTCTTTACACATGTTTCTGGGGGCTCACCTTAGTCCCCCACATAACACTTCGCAAATGTTCTAACTTGATCTAATTCTGCTGTTTTACTGTCCTTGTGGGTGTTGTTGGTCATCACCAGTTCAATAAAACTTGGACATAAGCACACACACACACACCCCTACCTAGCAGCTGCACCATGAGTCGTGTGTCTCTCAGATAGCTTGTGTTTGTCAGACAAGCTTCTGGATTCATCTATCTACTGCCTCAGGCTGCCAGTGAAGCCACTAAAACAGCTCATCAATAGTCTGTGTTGTTTTGCCTCGCTGTTCCTCTTCCAGTGAAGGATGGTGTAGCAGCTCAGAGGACTGTTGCTCTGCTCAGGAAGGAGACGGGTTGACAGCAGAGAGGCAGAGAGAGAGAGGCAGCTGTAGAGAGACATGTTCGGTTCTCCTGTGGGTGACACTAGTCTGGTTTAGGGGGCAGGGTGGGGTTAGGTTGTCAGTTGCAGAACGGAGCACAAGGTGTCTCACAGACGACGCGAAGGATGCGCTGTCCTCTCGACACACAGACGAACACGCAGTCACACACACACAGTCGCACACGCACACACACACGCGCGCGCTACGAGGTCATCATTCAGTGTTGATTTTCTCAGCACAAGCAGTCTGTGTGTGAGCGTGCTTAGCGACAGCATGCTGACTTGATCGGGCCCAGTCAGTGGAATACGTCTTAATAGCTGCAGTGTATTAGTCATTATATAATCATTTGATCATCAAAAGCATGTTACCTTTTTATAGCGCTGCTGTCTGTAACTGCCCATCCGAGACACTGCTTATTATCAACATTTTCCACGCATGTCTACATACAAATATTGAAAACGGGTTCCATCCTCCCCAACACTGTCGGGAAATGATTTGATGAAGACCAGAGGGAGAGAGAAGATACATCCTTTGTAACAGATGTTGTTTAAAAATAGATGCTGCCATTTCATGACTGGTGAGGAAATGGACAGATAGACTGTGAGGCTGGTAGAAGCTGTTTCCTGGCAGCGCCTCCAGACCAGCGTAGCGTAACCTCTCGTTGATTTACAGGGATATTAGGAGCTAGGCGCGGCTGGCTCTGTTCAGTCTGCGCTAATACATCTTTATGGTGCTCAATGGGACAAGCAGATAGATAGGCTGTGTGTGTGTGTGTGTGTGTGTGTGTGTGTGTGTGTGTGTGTGTGTGTGTGTGTGTGTGTGTGTGTGTGTGTGTGTGTGTGTGTGTGTGTGTGTGTGTGTGTGTGTGTGTGTGTGAGACATGTGTGGGGGTGAGGGGGTCTCAGGGAGCAACAGTGAGGTGGGGTAAATGTCAGCAGCTCTGCCACAAATAATAGTAGTGTCTGCTAATAGGCAGGTCTGTGCTGTCTCCAGACACCGTTCACAGCTCCATGGAGACAGGGGGAGAGGGAGGGGGGCAAGGGTGGGTGGGGTTGATTGGTTGGTTGGTTTTTGACTTCTTTTGACATGTCCGGAGCACTTTTCCAGCTGGCTGCTCATTGAAGAGGGAGAGCCTACCTTCCTGACACTAACACAGCCATTAGGGGGCTACGGGAGACCGGGGGGGTGGAGCCAGTGAGGGCCTAATACTGCACCCATTTAATATTAGATGTTAGTGCAGCTGTGTCAGTACATGTCATCAGTCTTGTGGGTGAGGGGGGATGGGGAAGCAGAACTCTACTGTCAGTCTGTAAACATGCCTGTGACTCCTGAATATCACTACCGCTAGTTTACTCATTCTAAATATCTATACCGCTAGTTTACTATCTCTAAATGTCTCTACTGCTAGTTTACTCACTCTAAATATCTATACTGCTAGTTTACTCACTCTAAATATCTATACTGCTAGTTTACTAACTCTAAATATATCTACTAGTAGTTTACTAACTCTAAATATCTATACTGCTAGTTTACTATCTCTAAATATCTATACTGCTAGTTTACTAACTCTAAATATATATACTAGTAGTTTACTAACTCTAAATATCTATACTGCTAGTTTACTATCTCTAAATATCTATACTGCTAGTTTACTAACTCTAAATATCTATACTGCTAGTTTACTCACTCTAAATATCTATACTCCTAGTTTACTAACTCTAAATATATATACTAGTAGTTTACTAACTCTAAATATCTATACTGCTAGTTTACTATCTCTAAATATCTCTACTGTTAGTTTACTAACTCTAAATATCTCTACTTCTAGTTTACTAACACTAAATATATCTACTGCTAGTTTACTATTTCTAAATATCTCTACTGTTAGTTTACAGAGGCTAACTCCTGAATATCATTAACACTAGTTCAGAAAGACTAACAAAGACTGTTGAGGCTTAACATGAAGGATGTTACTTGTATCGTCAGATTAGCACCCCCTGTGGCCTCGCTTGATAACAACACCAGCCAGCGTGTTGCAGACAGCGTTCTCTTCAATCACAACCTGTGGATATACTTCTGCTGAGACAACAGCGTTTCACGTCATAGACAACCCACTAATTACATTTGACTGTGTAGCTACCCAGTGCCCCTAACTGTAGATGAGGTTGTCCTTGCTAGTGGTAGCATTCTGATACATGGAACAGAACACGGTGAGTCCACAGTGGGTTTGCCTGAAGCCTGAGAACAGTGCAATGCTGCTGTGGCTTTTACCTCAGCCTGGATGTAGACATACTTAAACATCTCTTCACCAGTAGAGTGCTGTTGTAGCTTTTAGCTCAGCCTGGATGTAGACATACTGAAACATATCTTCACCAGTAGAGTGCGGTTGTAGCTTATAACTTAGCCTGGATGTAGACATACTTAAACACATCTTCACCAGTAGAGTGCTGTTGTAGCTTATAACTTAGCCTGGATGTAGACATACTTAAACACATCTTCACCAGTAGAGTGCTGTTGTAGCTTTTACTTCACCCTGGATCTAAACATACTCAACTTAACATACTTCTCTCCATGTTTTATTCCATTTTTCCTCAATGTCTCAAATGATCATATGGAACTAACAACTGAAACACATTTTCTATGTGTTTTTTCCATTGAAAGAAAACTGTTGTACATAACTTACCTTCAATGTGCACACACACAAACACATTAACACCTACACAAACACACACAAACACACACCTACAACAATGAGGAAGTGTATAGCTCTACTCCCAGAGGTCCACACATATCCCTACCATTGTATTTCTCCTGTCTGTCTCATGTGTCTTACCCCACCTGTCTGTCTCCTGTGTCTTAACCGACCTGTCTGTCTGCAGTCTTACCCTTCCTCTGATTGGCTGCGGTTGAATCCCCTCCCTAGACATCATTTACCATGGACCTTCTGCTGCTGACTTCCTTTTCTGTTAGCTTTGAACCTCCCCCTCCTTATTCATCTGCAGGTTGCCTTTGTTGCTCTGAAACGCTCTGTGTTTATGTGTGTTTATTTAGTGAGATTGAGGAAGTGAGCACCGGCTTGAGGCCAGAGAGAGAGAGAGAGAGAGAGAGAGAGAGAGAGAGAGAGAGAGAGAGAGAGAGAGAGAGAGAGAGAGAGAGAGAGAGAGAGAGAGAGAGAGAGAGAGCAGATGCTGCTGTAGGCTTTGTTTTCACCGCTAGTTGATGTTCCAGCATGGCTCATATCCAGACACACCACACACACTTATTCACTCACACACACCGCTATTCTGTTGTCAGGATCAAAAGCAGCAGTGACTAGAGAGGCACAGACAAGTGAATCAGTATATCTAGCAAACCCACACTAATATGTCCTGTTTCCATCTGTCAAATATGAGGACGGTACTAAACAGGTATCATTGCAGTGGGAGGCCGCTAGCATCTTTGGTGGTAAGGGATTGTGTTACTGGAGCCATCTTATGGCGTTGTCTGTAGAAAGCAGATGACTAGCCTTGTTTAGTGTGATGAGAGCTCTCCATGTGTGTGTGCGCGTGTGCGTGCGTGTGTGTGTGTGTGTTGGGGGACTTGGGGATGATAGAGGAAGGAGTGGGGTGGGTGTTGCCAGTAAGAACGATGGAGGGAGTCTATTCTTTCTTCCCCTATTCCTTGAAGGATGTGCATTGTGTCGACAACCGTGTCGGTCAATGGCCCCTGGGAACAATGACGAACACTGAGAATCTCTCTCTCTTTCTCTCTCTTTCTCTCCCTCTCTCTCTCTTCGCTCTCTCTCTCTCCTCTCACTGTGTTTCTCTCTCTCAGGCTGAATCGGGTCCTCGCGTGTCGAGTCGCGACCGTCTGGGTTCCGAGGCGCCCCACCAGCAGGAGAAAGGCGGTCCGTCCATCCCTCACCTGATAGGTAACCCCTACGCCTACGGCCTGAGCCCCGGCACGGTCATGCAGGATGCACGCTTCCAGCCCCTGAAGTAAGTAGCACTCATCTCCTGCTCACCAGTCCTCAGACACTGTTCAGTAAACTCACCCTCCTGTCCTCCCTCTGCCCTGCAGCTTACCCAGACAGCTGCCTCATGGAGTGCCCCCTGGAGGAGTACCAGAGGAGTACCTGCGGGGGTTCCGCCCATACGCCACGGCTGAGGACCTCCGCATGCCATCTGGACTACCCCTGGGCCTGGACCCCGCCACGGCCGCCGCGGCTGCTGCCTACTACCACCCCTCCTACATGCCACACCCGTCCTTCGCTCCCTACAGGTGAGTCAGGATAAAACAGTGTTGAACACACCTTGAATATCGCCCCCATGGGGAGATTACCAGGACATTGTGCTTACTTTACAAGATCTCCCATCCCCCACTCAGTAACATAATGCACTTTATATTTTAATGCTTTTGTCCACCAGTTTTAAATAACTGAAATATATATATATATATATATATATATAGTTTTGTTACTGGAAATATATTTAAGTTTGACATCACCGGACCACTCAGTATTACATACACTATTTAGGTGAGATATTATCACTTAAACAAAAATTGAACAATTTGTGTAGAATTTTATTAACTGAGAAATGAATAATGGCGAGGGAACAATAGACGGCACGGTCTCTGTGGACATATGACTTTATGCTGGCCGGTTTGACCTGGGATACACACATCCACCAGCATCCATCTTATTCTGATTCAATAGTGATTTACGCCAGGGATGCTAGGAAAGCCCCAGTCAGCCTGTACCCAGAGTTATCCGCTCTGCTAGTTTGAAGACAGGTCTTAGCATGGATGGAGACAGAGGGTGCTAAGGGGGTGTTGTGTGTGTCGTGTGTGGAGTGTGTGTGCTATAGAGTGATGTGCTGGTGGTCGATGGAGGTGATGTGACGTTGTACCTCAGGTTAACGCTGTGCTCTTCTCTCAGGATGGACGACCCCTTCTGTCTGTCAGCGCTGAGGTCTCCATTCTTCCAACTCCAGGGAGGGGCGGGTCTGCCCCCCCTACACCCCTCTGCTGTGCACATGCACCTACAAGGAGTCCGTTACCCTGGAGAACTACCACACCCCTCACTGTCTGCCCTCCAATCAGAGAGACTGTCTGAAAGGTACTGCCCTCACATGCACTGCACACACTCTGCATACACACACACACAATAAATACACACTATAGACATACACTACATACACACAATATGGACACTCCACAGTCGTGGTCAAACGTTTTGAGAATGTAACAAGTATTGGTCTCCATAAAGTTTGCTGCTTCAGTGTTCTTATACCTTTTTGTCAGGGGTTTGTCAGAATATGTGGGTTTTTGTTTGTCCACCCACCTCTTGAAGATCGACCACAAGTTCTTGATGGGATTAAGGTCTAGGGAATTTCCTGGCCATTGACCCAAAATGTCGATGTTGTTTTCTCCGCGCCACTTAGTTATCATTTTTAGATGCTCCATCATGCTGGAAAAGGCATTGGTCATTACCAAACTGTTCTGGATGGTTGGGAGAAGTTGCTCTCAGAGGATGTGTAGGTACCAATGTTTATTCAATGCTGTATTCTTAGGATAAATTGTGAGTGAGCCCACTCCCTTGTCTGGAAAGCAACCCCACACATGAATGGTCTCAGGATGCTTTACTGTTGGCATGACACCGGACTGATGGTGGAGGAGACAAGGTGTTTTCCAGATGGCCCAAACAATCAGAAAGGAGATTCATTAGAAAATGACTTTACCCCAGTCCTCAGCAGTCCAATCTCTATACCTTTTGCAGAATATCAGTCTGTCACTGATGTTTTTCCCGGAGAAGTGGCTTCTTTGCTGCCCTTCTTGACACCAGGCCTTCCTCCAAAAGTCTTCACCTCACTGTGCGTGCAGATAAACTCACACCTCCCTGCTTCCATTCCTGAGCAAGCTCTGCACTGGCGGTGACCCGATCCCGCAGCTGAATCAAATTTAGGAGACGGTCCTGGCGCTTTCTGGACTTTGTTGGGCTTCCTGACGCCTTCTTCACAACAATTGAACCTCTTTCCTTGAAGTTCTTAATGATCCGATAAATGGTTGATTTAGGTGCAATCTTACTAGCAGCAATGTCCTTGCCTGTGAAGCCCTTTTTGTGCAAAGCAATGATGACAGCACGTGTTTCCTCGCAGGTAACCATGGTTGACGAAGAAGAACAATGATTTCAAGCACCACCCTCCTTTTAAAGCTTCCAGTCTGTAATTCTAACTCATTAAGCATGACAGAGTGATCTCCAGCCTTTTCCTTGTCAACACTCTCACCTGTGTTAACGAGACAATCACTGACATGATGGCAGCTGGTCCTTTTTGCATCTCATCTGATCACTCTTCATGACATTCTGGAGTATATGCAAATTGCCATTATCAACAGTGAGCCAGCAGATTTTGTGAAAATTTGTGTTATTCTCAAAACTTTTGACCACAACTGCATGCACACTGCATATACACACTACTACATGAACAACATACACACACTACCTACACACTCTACACACACAGTCCACACTACATACATACATACATACATACATACATACATACATACATACATACATACATACATACATACATACATACATACATACATACATACATACATACATACATACATACATACATACATACATACATACATACATACATACATACATACATACATACATACATACATACATACATACATACATACATACATACAACTCATTCATTGTCATTTTTATAACAGTGATAACACTTTTTTCTCTACAGGCTCCAGATGGAAGATGAGCTCCGGCAGCGAGAGAGGGAGCGTGAGCGCGAGCGAGAGCGTGAGAAAGAGAGGGAGCGTGAAGCGGAGAGAGAGAAGGAGAGAGAGAGAGAAAGAGAGAGGGAGAGAGAGAGAGAGAAGGAACTAGAGCGAGAGAGAGAGCGTGAGAGGGAGAGGGAGAGGGAGAGAGAGAAGGAGAGAGAGAGGGAGAGGGAGGTGGAGAGGCAGAAGGAGCGAGTGATGAGAGAAAAGGAGCTGCAGGCATCCAAGGCCATAGATAGTCACTATCTGGCTGAGCTCCATGCCATGAGGGGCCAGGAGGACAGAACCAAGCCTGAGAGACTCACCCCCAACCGGCCAGGTAGGCTGGAACTGCCATGCTTAAACTTGTACTAGACCTTTGGTTCACTGTTGGAGGTAGTCTGGGGTCAGATAATAACGCACATTCTGTCTCTTATCAGACAAGACCAAAGAGCCCTCCCTCCCAGCTCCTAAGCCAATGCCACCAGGCCTCCACTCCTCCCTGAGCCAATCACATCACGCCGTCCCTGGCCTGGTCTCCACCCACGGCCTCTACCTGGGGCCCGGTGGAGTGGGGGCCGGACTCACCGCCGCCATGATGCTCCAGCGGACGAACGAGGAGGAGCGCTGGATGGCACGGCAACGGAAGCTTCGCCAGGAGAAGGAGGACCGACAGTACCAGGTGTCTGAGTTCAGGCAGCAGGTCCTGGAGCAGCACCTGGAACTGGGTCGACCAGGGGACGGAGGAGAGCTCCGCTCTGACACACACAGGTTAGACACACACGCTCCGGTCCTAATCCACACACTGTGAGAAACAGCAGAACCTCTTTGTGATCTGGGCTCGCTGTCTCTGCGAGGTTGGCCCTGCACACCACACTGTCCATCAGATCAGGCTGCTTTAGCAACAGGCCTGGGAGGACCATAAAGGCAATCAACTGAATCACATCCCATGACTCTCTGTGGCTCCCGCTAACACCTGCACACTATCACAACCGCTTCTCACTTGAATGATCATGACATTCATTTTACATTTTTGTTCACATTAGTGTTCATCTGAATAGTTCACCAGCTATTTGTGGCTTCAAAGTTGCACCGAAACTCTTAGGATCGCTTGACTAAGGACTCCTCTGCAATCATGTCACGAGTAGTTGCAGATTAAATCATAATTCAGACTGTTCTGAAGTTTGCTGGCTATGTTGCAACAGAATTTCAACTGGGACAAACACAAGTATCACCACCAGGGTGTTATTTTATTGTTTTCAAAGCTCCAATAAGTTTGAAGTCTTTTTGTGCATAGATGTTTGTTTCACCCAGGCCAAGTCTGGCTAGTGGCAACCGAACCTTGTAATGGAGCAACAGAAGGCTTGTAGGGATGTGATCAGTAGGACCCACTAAGGAGGAAGTGATTGGATAACGAAGAGATTTTACTTCAGGCAGGGAGTGGGTCAGCTAAACTACACAAAAGGCCAATCTCTAGGCTAATCCATCTGGTACACTATTAAGTCCTGTGTGTGTGTGTGTGTGTGTGTGTGTGTGTGTGTGTGTGTGTGTGTGTGTGTGTGTGTGTGTGTGTGTGTGTGTGTGTGCGTGTGTGCGTGCGTGCGTGCGTGCGTGCGTGTGAATGCATCCTGGCGTTGTATTTCAGTTGGTGGGTCAGGCTTAATAGCTGTGGTTAATACACGTCTGCTAGGGACACATACACACTCATATCAGTAATGCAGCCCAGTGATCAGCCTGCTGCTGTGAGCCAGGTCTTTTACAGCCCTGGGCTGCAGATCGCTGATAACAGGGGTGTTTGGGGTGGCGGTGAATACAGTCCTGGATTGGTTGGATCAGATTGTGAGGTAATTTGCCAGGTTTGGTTTTAGATGCGGTTAGGGACAGTGATGTCCTTCTATCATCCATCTGCCAATTTCCGTGTCTTTATTTGTTATCTGTGTCATGGCCTGTTTCCAACCTTCAACATGAGAGTTTGTGGTCGGGACCTGTTTTCTCTTCCTCTAAATTAGGGCCTGTCTGTCTGTCTGTTAAATGTGTCTGTTTCATTCTGTCTGTCTGTAGTCCTCTTTTTGAACCCAGAGTGTTGAAAGCCAGGGTAGATCAAAGCGCCCAGCCAAACTGTAGAAGTGAGGAGCCTGAATGTCCACCACACTTTCCTCTCTCCCTAGTTCTCGTTCTCTCTTCTACCCTCCTCACCTCATCTCCTCCTCTGACTCACTCGCTCGCTCATCGTCTCTGTGCTCTGAGCCACTCTGTCTGGGCCTGATAACACCGTGTGGGAGGGAGGGGGCTACCTGTGTGTGTGTGTCCTGGAGATGGTGTGCATAAGTTAAACATGCATTCTGAGATTTCTGGTAACTGGGTGTAGAAGTGGCGCTGTCGAATGATAACAGTATAGTAAACCACATTTAATTAAAACCACATTTTTTTTATTTTAAATGTCATGGTTAACTAGTGATTCAACTGACAGAGTAGGGATAAACTAAATATTAAATATTAAGTTCAAAACAGACGTCCCAGAAGGTCCCAGACAGCAACATTAAAGTTGCACTATGATCACCTTTATACTTTATAAATCTCTTTCCAGCTAAAAGGTCCCGTCTGCCTAACCTATCATTGGTTTACCTGATAACATAGGAATGTAAAGGGATTTAAGCCTATTAAAACACAGAGATCAGGACAGCCCGTCCCTAAACCACCTGCTGTACACTTGAACCTCATCTTGATTGAGATTTTGGTTGGTGGTGATAAGACGACTTCACTCTTTCAAACAGTGTTTTTTTACAAACAATTTGTAAATGTCAATTTGTAAAAGTGTGATCATGTGACCGGAATGCACCTTGAAAATACATTAATAAATAGTTCTGTCCATGATGTACATTACTCAGAGTGCTCATTATCCCCCCCTTCACAGATCCATACCAAATCATCATGACTCGGGAGGCCGTGACCACCACCCCCACCTGGGTGCCCCTCCACCACTCATCTCCCCCAAACCCAGCCAGTCCCGCGAACACGCCCCACCCCCCACTACATTGTGGAACCCTGCGGCCCTCATCGACTCTGCCTCAGACTCACGGCGCGGTGCGCACCACGACCCCCCAGGCTTGGGCCACTACGACCTCAGCCGCCTCCCTCCTGGAGTGGGAGGACCCCCCAAACTGGAGGACGGGTTCCGTAGGGTCAGAGACCGGGAGGGGGGCATGGAGAAGTACCAGCCCTCTCACAGAGGGCCCTCTGAGCCCAGCACCTACCTGGCAGAGCTGGAGAAATCCACCCAGTCCTTCTTCAGCCAGCAGAGGGCCTCGCTGTCGCTGCCCAGTCAGTACGGAGAGGTGGGGGGGGGCGTGAAGAGCGGCGTGGCCGTGAAGAGCCTCCAGGGGACGCCAGGGATGTGGAGGCAGAGCCAGGGTATAGGGCCCGAATCAGGCCTGATGTACGATGAGTTCCTCCAGCAGCATCGCCGACCAGTCAGCAAACTGGACCTAGAGGAGAGAAGGAGGAGGGAGGCCAGGGAGAAAGGTGACCATCCTCACCCTGGGTCCTTCACCAGACCACTGTCTGTCTGTTGGGATTCACTGAGTGCTGTGTGGTAGTGTGTGTGGTGTGTTAGTGGTACAGTCAGTCAGTGTGTGTTAGTGGTACAGTCAGTCAGTGTGTGTTAGTGGTACAGTC
>JACXGM010036135.1:0-11480 GCA_016801145.1 Umbra pygmaea
GTGTGTGTGTGTGTGTGTGTGTGTGTGTGTGTGTGTGTGTGTGTGTGTGTGTGTGTGTGTGTGTGTGTGTGTGTGTGTGTGTGTGTGTGTGTGTGTGTGTGTGCACTCATGTGAGAATGCATAAGTGATGGAAGCGTGTGTAAGTACGTAACAGTATGTGTGTGCATGCATGCATGTATACAACCATATTGTGAGTGTCTGAGGTTATGTCCTCTTTTTATGTCCCCGAGGGCCAGGCTGTTTTTACCCCCACACAGAGAGCTCTGTATGGCGGTGGACACATGACAAAGAGGCCTGGACCTCCAGGAAACTAGACCTCTGTTGATAGTTCCCTGGGTTTTCATTTCAGATGTCAGTCTCTATTTCTCTTTCACACATTTCAGAGACCTACTTGGGTCTCTCAGATCACTGGGGGTTTAATGTCTCCATTGCTTACAACCTTTCAAATGTGTTCATTTTAAATGATTGACATAGGCCTCTATTAAACAAAACAAATGCAATTGGATGTTTTAGGTTAAGAGCTAAAATCAGAAATGATTACACATGACATACAGTAGATATGAACGGGCTATGTTTTCACAAATACATACTGTGGGTGTTTCGAAAAATACATAGTGCTTACTGCAGGTGTGTCAAGGCTTGATCCCATCACTGGCCAAACATATTCTGTTCCTTAGCTAAATAAGTATGCATACTTAATAAGTATGTCATATAGCAATGACATGTGAGCAATTAGGGTTAACTGCCTTGTTCAGTGATGGAATGATACATTTCTCACCTTGCCAGCTCTGGGATCCAAAATGGCAAACGTTTAGTTACAGCTCAGATGCTTTAACCGCAATGCATGAATAATTCTAATCAAATTCTGAAAAAAACTTGTTCATGTATGTCATGGGTAAATTGACTAAAAGGCAACATGCTCTTTATCACAATGCAGTATATTATGTATCTGGGCAAAGATGTAATATAAAGAAAAGGGTAGAATATCCAGTCATTGTTATTTTACTAAATTACTACATTTTCCTTCTATGTTACAGATAAAGAAAGTGGATGGTTTGAACCCTGATTGCTGATTGGTTGATAGCTATGTATACCAGACTGTATACAATGAATATGACCTACAATTTTACTGCTCAAATTGTGTTTAGAATATCAATAAGGCATATCGATTGTTAGGGATATATTGCCAATATATCACTGCTAAGCACTGTGTCCAGGCAGGAAATAGCTCTTAGGCATGGTATATTGGCCATATACCACACCCGATTGTGCATAAAGTATATATGTGCAGGCTGAAAACAGCCTTCGATGAGGAGGTGAGGCTTGTATTTTTCGTTCTTAAGCATGTACTCTATGTGCCAAGCACATCAGTCCTTTCTCCATAATCATGGATTGTATGAGTCTTGGCAGGATATAGGCTGGATATAAATCCCATAAACAACAGTGTTTCTGCAAAAACAGCTTTCGTCTGATGGTGTTATATTCTTTATATCGACCTGTGCACTCTGTGTTGAACACTGTGTG
The DNA here is from genome assembly GCA_016801145.1 of Umbra pygmaea. NCBI lineage: Eukaryota > Metazoa > Chordata > Actinopteri > Esociformes > Umbridae > Umbra > Umbra pygmaea. The sequence goes on from JACXGM010036135.1 coordinate 1,525, forward strand.
AGCAGTGTTGTTCACGTTTTAAGGACGCGGCTCAAATAGTTCACATCTGAGCACCAGCAAGCTAAGACAGGTAAATTACCAATCCATACAAACAGCTTGAAAATAGATCACTGGATTTAACAGTGTCGAAATTGTCATTGAATGTGCATTTAACACTACGCTGCCAAAAATAGAGCCCGTACTTTCACAGAAGAACATACACTCTACAGGGTGCAATTTCTTCTAATACCAGCCAAGAAAATGTAGTTGCCTCTTCAAGAATTCTTCATCTCGCTCATGTCGATAGCCATTGCATTACAGTGGTGCCAGGCCTCCTGACATCTGTTGTATTGAAACGTTGTTGAAGCTGACACCCGAGGTTAACTAGATGTGTGAACAAGTGAGAGTGAGATATTAGAGGGTGAAGGAGGGAGAGGAGAAAGCAGAGTTGGGTCATCTTAGCGTTGGGTGCTTGTGGAGCAAATTTCTATGTCTGCCAGCTGGGAGCTGAAAACACAGATAACTCAGTCACGTGTACTTACTCTACAACATACTTTGCCTATCACGTGACGCTGTCTCTGCATCCACCCACTGGGAGACTTGGGAAGGGGGTAGCGGGTAGATGGATGTGGTAGCCATTTTTTTGTGTGTCAAACAGCAGATCTCCCCTATCACCTTTAGGGGAAAGCATTCATCACACAGCTTTCAATGGGGGTGTCTTTAATGTCTCTAATGGGCATATTGGTCAGGAAAATATTGTGAGAGAAGAGCCAGGGCACAAGGAGGGCAACCATGTCTTTTTTCTTCTCTTCCTGTTCGTCACAGACAAGCCCACACCACTACTGGAACTGTATGTAAACACATTTCTCTCTCTCCATTTTCAGAGGCTACGAGTTCAACACCGGCGGTTATATAACTGGCAGAAGACATCAAATGGACGTGTAATCCCAGATTACCGATGGCCAACAAAGGGGAGCAACAGTGCTCATATGTGCACATGCACCCAAACACACACACACATTTCAGGGGGAGGTGAATGCTTAACTGCAGCATGACATTGTGTTGCTTTAGGGACACGCGTTCACACAAGCACAAAAGAATAGAAGAAACCCACACAGGCACAGCCGTGACTCCTCCCCCACGTTCTCAGAGTTAACTCTTGTCTTTTTGAAAGGAAGCTGTCTATTTGAAAGCCCAATCTTCAACAAATGATTGCTTGTGACAAAGAAAGTCAAACGACAGGCCAGCAACATATTGTAGAGATGCAAGGGGTGTATTCAAACCATAGATTGTATATATCACTGGATATAACCATGTGTGACGTCACCCATTGGTTTATGAAGATCTAATTCGGGTCACTGAATTTGGCCGCAGACATCTTGGTTGCGGATGTGACGATTTTAGACGAGAGGGAGGAGTAATCTAGCTAGCTACTGATATTAACTGGGATGCTAACAAAAAACTGTGTTAAAACAAAATGTAATGTTATTTACCGGAAAATGTGAAATGCCAACACCTTTCAGTGTCTTGTCATACAACCGAACGCCATAACCAAGCCCTAAACGCCCCTTTGCTTTATTGATGATTTTAAAATCAACGAGAAATAATAATAATTAAAAAAAATAACATAATGATAAAATGCAGAAGGCTTAAATCTAGCAATTAAGACCATATACTCATTATGAAAATGTTTACTGAGGTAATACATCAAGTATATTATGTCTCTCATAGACTATTACAGAAACCGAGCTCTTTTGCAACCAGACGTATCGCCCCCAGCTGGAATTCAGATAAAATGCAGGTTAAAGGCACTTCCTCATTTACGTCACTTTGCCAAACCGGATGCTCACCCTGTGATTCAAACGCATCACTGAAATAAAATATACTTCATCAAAAATATAGTTATGTATCGTAGAGGTTATAGGTCAGGAAGTAACATTTCAGTCATGTTATGAGGGCCACACCTTCAAGCATCCACAATGATGGGACAATCACAGAAAACCCATGCAGAATTGAGCAATTGTAAAGAATGCATTGTGGCTAGGAAAACAGAGCCAACATATATTGGGTTACAAAATGTGAATTAGTGATGGTGCATATTTAAACAACATCCCTTCTTTGAAGTGACCAGGATAATTATAATTTTTTATGATTTCTTTTTGGGGGGGGTTACTTACATTTTTTTTGACAGGATAGGAGAAAGCAAAAGCCATGGAGACAGGTAAGGGGAGAAGGGCACAGACAGTCGGCCAAGCCACGGCTTGAACCCCTGTTGCCAAAGAGCATGTGTGGACCAGAGTCGAGAGCTTAGACGGCCAAAGCAACTCTGCCACCAGGACACTTTTTTGAGAGCTGCATCTATCAAGTATTTTCAATGATAACAGGTATCAAGGACGCACTAAGGATGCTTTGTAAAAGCAGTAATGGAACAGGATACACAGAGTGATCTGATCTCTGTCAGCCTAGAGTGCGTTGTGCCAGTGGGGCGTCCAAGTCGGTCCATTAGGCTTAGTCTACAGTAATGCTGTAATATCCTCAGGTGGTGGCACTTGGAATGCAGGTCTTTATGTCTTAGATCCCCTGATCAAATTAGGATATTGTCACAAAAATGGAGGTGTTGGTCTCTAAAATATCAGAGATTGTGAGATAGAAACGGATTTCCCAAATAAAAATGATTTTTTTTAAGTATGGAAAATAAGCAAGTCCTTTGCTGATAGATCAACCACCTCTACAGAAAGCACAGCTTTTAACAATGGCATTTAAAATTACAACGACATTCAGTGAGCACTGAAAAGCAGCTGCATTTTAGAACAAAACACACAACATCTTCAACTGCTGGGTCCCTCTGAGGAGAAGCGTGTGACAACGTTTGCCTTTGGTAGTGCATCCACTATTACAATGAAAGTTGATTGGGATTATGGGTTGTACAGAGACACACTGCACGTTGAGAGCCCACTACTACTATGTATTTGTGTGCTCATAGCATCACAGAGTTCATAAGGGAAACCTGAGTAGATTGGTCATCATCTATTTCGGATGATTGATTTTAATGATAGGCTAGTCACATGGTAACTACAGAGTATTTAAACGTCATTACGCTCACTATGTGTTCCACCCGTTTGTTCTGTCTGGGTTCTGTGTTTGGTTCTGTTGGCTCGGTTACGGGGGGTTTGGTACTGCGTACCAAGCTCTTCGATCAGGATTATGTAATTCATAAACTGTCGGGTTAGGTTATGAATAGAAGTAATGTACCGGTATGTACACTTTCTTACTATGTAATGTGGTTGCCCTAATGTACAGAACAGATTGCCAAAGTTTCACCAAAGATTAAATCATAAGGCATGTTATGTTACTTTATATATTTTTTCAAATTGGTAATGTTGTACATTGTGTTTTCTTTGTGTAACATTGTGATTGGATGTACAGTATGTGTTAGGTAAACTGAATATTTGTGTGTGTGTGTGTGTGTGTGTGTGTGTGTGTGTGTGTGTGTGTGTGTGTGTGTGCGTGCGTGCGTGCGTGCGTGCGTGCGTGCGTGCGTGCGTGCGTGCGTGTGTGTGTACTGTCGCTGACTACACAGTAGGAAACCTGACATGGCATCATTAGATACATACAACTTGTACTCATGAATTATGCAGCTAACTATTGAACCAGTTCACAACACAAAGCTTTAAGAAAGGGACATGACACACTCATCACACACACAAGTGTATGCTGGATTTCCATATCACACAATCAGCTTATAAACAAGAGAATGGCACCTGACTGGGTTTGATTACTAATACATGCAACATCTGCCTTTGATGACAGAACTGACAAAGGTTAGCGTTGCATTATTGTCTGCTGTGTATTGTTATAGGCAATTTCAAATGCTCAAGTCAAACAACACATTGTATATCATTTGAGATTCCAAAAAGTCTTATGTGTTGCAGTGTACTCATAGGTAGTGTTTGAGAATCTAATAATGTTTTTTTTTCTAAATAATTAATATCTCAAGCAGCATTAGTGAATCTATTCTCTGTATAATTCTTTCATCTCCTTCTCTCCATAAATTCTGAGAGCTGCTAGTTGTCAATGTTCTGGTGTGAATGTTGTTAGACCCATGCTGCTTAACTCTGGAGAGGTACTGGTCTATCTTTGGATGAGTAAGACTCTACTCTCCTATGTGGGAAATGTGTTTCGAACATATGCACTCTATGAACCCATTTTTTTTGTAAATCCCAAAATGTTGCCTGTCAAAGCAAGCAAAGTAAGGAGCAACGAACAACATTGTTGGCTTCAAAAAGAATTGAAGCCATTGTTTCTACAACCATCTGTACCTGTTCATCTGAGAACTTCTGAAGTTCTACCTCTCTGAAGGCTGCTGAACGGGGAAAAGAGAGATGGAGAAAAGGATTACAGATGGAACACCTGGATGGAGGGCAATGGTTAAGGTGAGAATCAGAAGTGAGGAGTAGGGAACATAAACAGAACAATGGGTGGGGCAATAAATACTATAAACAAAACAATGGTGTGGAGTAGTAAATATAAACAGAACAATGGTGTGGGGTAATAAGTACTAAAAACAGAAAAATGATTCGGGGTAATAAATACTATAAACAGAACAATGATGTGGGGTAGTAAAAATAAATAGAACAAGTGTGTGGGGTAATAGATACTATAAACAGAACAATGGTGTGGGGTAATAAACAGAACAATGGTGGGGGTTAGTGAATATAAACAGAACAAATGAGTGGGGTAATACAAATATACAGAACAATGTAGAGGACATAGTTGAAGCAGAGAGGAAAAGAATAAAGTACCAGTGCAGAAGATGATTGAGAGCAAAAGGCAGGGGTGAGGTAAAGAGGTGTTGGACTGGTTTAATCAAGGCCTACTGAAATGAAGAACAGACTGATGGCCTGATTGTGCTACTGTTCTGCCTCGGTTGTGTTCTAATCCCCACATGTCTGACCAGAAGGCAGGAGAGAGAATGGGGTATAAATGAAAGACAAAAGGGAGTGAGAAGCTGTTACCACACCACCGTGCCTTCTGCCTTCAACTATCACCTGTGTTTTCTTTCATTTGTATGACTTATATTTTTTGCAAAGTGGTTGAAACAACAGATCTAGTTACCATATTTAATTTTAGATCAAAGGCCTTGTGGTGCTTGTGTCTAATTAGAAATATGGTTTACAGGAAACAGGCTCCAAATAATCTATCAAAAACCCCTGGATGAGGGATAGAGAGCAATGCATATAATAATATGAAGTAAGAAAGGAGACAAGCATCCAGATAAAATTGACTGATACAATCACTGAAAGCTCACTGGAAAAAAGAGATACAGTAAAGGACAGAATGACAGGGATTGACTGTAAAGTGGGGCTAAGAAAGACACTGAAAAGGAAAGATACAATCAGTGAGAACGAGGAGAAGATAGGAAATTGAGAAGGGAGATCTATAGCCAGGTGAGCTTGGAGATCTACATTCCAAGCGAGTTAGCGGATGTATGACAGTAAAGGCTCAGCCCAAATGAACAAAGGGGGGACTGATCTACAGGTGGACTACCATTTATTTATTATCCTGATAGCTGGTGTGTGTGATGCTAAAACATACTGTTTTAGTCTAGGAACCACAGCAAGGAGGACTCTTTCAAGCAACAATACCATGCACCCACTAAGATATTTTGAAGAAATATTCAAAAGATGTGGTAGAGTACCAAACCTGTATTATGTAGGGCTGAATTACAAATCCTTTCAAAATACAGCAAATTTTTGCCACATTTTCCCACAATGCACCACCATTTATAGTATTCTGTTATATTTTAGAGTATACTGCAAATTACCATATAAATACAATTTTCCGTTAGAGTACCTCAAGCTAGGTCCCAGTGAACACAACATAGAGAAGGAAATCAGTGTGCTTTTTTCTAGAGCAGATTTAATTAAATCTGTTCAGGACTGGACTTGAAAGCAGGCACTATCAATCGCACATACTGTTATGTGACTTACCGTGTACACAATAACAGTCCATGATGAGGTAATGCACAATAAGGTAATGTGACATCCCAAAGGTAAAGGAGCTGCATCTCCACCCCCACACAATGCTATGGCAAGGAAATCCCAAAAGACTGTATGGAGAATCTACAAGAGAAATAACTTGTTTTCCTGAGACTCAACTAACAGAGCTTAGTTGCGCTATAAAATTCAGACATGCTGTAAATGATTTATGTTCAAAGACCTGCTTGAAGTGAATTGGGTTGGATCAGACCTGGGTCTAACGCCAGCCATTCAGTGGCTGCCTAATCATGGTAAAATGTAAAATTCAATACACAACAACTAGCAGACTGCTTGCCATACAACAACCAGAGTTTTTATCCATAATACACTGACACAGAATTCCCTTATGACAAGAATAAATAGGGCTACACTTACTCACCATTATTAGTCATCAGAGAAAGCCAAGTCAGATGAATGTAGCAGCCTAGAATTGGCCAGGATGGGTACCATCATTCTATTCCATAAAGTATAGAAGAAAAGGAAACAGCTTTCCATTTTGAGGATCAGAGAAGTTACTCTGACATAAAGAAACCTAAAAAGAATTTCTTGTAAAATCTCTGACTTGGCCATTTCATGAGTCCAGAGCTGTCAGGAATAAAGGTTGTTAGGCCTACTTTTTATGTTATTCAGGAAAGAAATGTCTCTGGACCAATAAATGTCTAAAATGCTCTGTAGTCTGCAGGGTAAAAATGACCAGATGGTAAAGGGGTGGTTCATCAGAATACATAGTAGGGCCATTAATAACACTTGTCTTGACATTTGTCACCAACACATAGGGCCCTATTTTAATGTTCTAAGCACACAGTGTGTCCAAATCCACTTTTGCCAGTTTAACGGTGGAAAAAAAGGTCTGTGCGCCGAGCGCATGGTTCAAAAGGGTTGTACTTAGTGTCTTCATTAATTCATTGGTGTGTTTTGTGTGTAACATGCAATAAACCAATCAGAGTGTCATCTCCCATTCCCTTTAAGAGCCAGGCGTGTTTGTACCTTGGCACATTGCTATTATGATGGGGAATTTGTACCGTAATCTTTTTATTTGTAATCTTTTTTGTGTGCTGCTGTGCTTCCCTGTGTGTGTGCACAAGCAAAGTGTGCAAGCGCTGTGCATAAGCCTAGGTGCATTTGACTCATTTGTTGTTAAAATAACAATGACATGCTGCGCAATTTACTTTAGACCAACACTTGCTTCAGGCTTTGCGCTGAGCCGGGCCCATATAGTTTTCAAACCTGTTCCATGAGTATTATGATTTTTGTAATATTATATCAAATTATTACATTTCCAAAATCATCTAAAATCAATACAAAAATTGTGCATATTTACTGTTGAATAAGCAAAAAAAATTCTCTATACCGTGATGGCAATAAATCTTTTTTTGGATAAAAAAGGTGTTCGAGAAAAAGTGTAGTCACCACAGTAATTTAGCGAGAACAGTTGCATTTCTTTGCCACTGAAAAGATTATGTTTATCCTGTTTCTTGAAAGATCTTTTTGACTCAACAGTAGGAAGTAGAGGTTCAGGAGACCGGAATGTAGAGGGAAACACATAGAAAGGGCATAGTTGGCAGAGCCAGTGTTGAAACCCCCGTCATCAGGGTGCATGCTCCAGAGTCAGGAGCGGAGACCACTACACCAAACCCTAACACATGTTCAACCTGTTTTACTAACTACATTACTGATAAGTAAAATAGCTAGTTGCTATATGTTCTTTGTTTGGATTTAGGCACAGGGTGAGCATCCGGTTTGGCAAAGTGACGAAAATGTGGAATTGCCTTAAATCTACATTCTATCTGAATTCCAGCTGGGGGCGATACGTCTGTTTTTCGTTAGCATCCCACTTAATATCAGTTAGCTAGCTAGATTACTCCTCCCTCTTGTCTAAAATCATCAGACCCGCAACCAAGATGTCTGTGCACATAATGGCAAATTCGATGACCCAATCAGATCTTCACAAACCAATGGGTGACGTCACACATGTTACATCCAATCTATGGATTCAGGTGAGTTTTGTGAAGTCAAAAATCCATGTTGATTACTGAAACGTCTGGCCGGTTGTGAAAACCTGTTATAAAAAGAGTGTAAAAGGGGATCTTTATTTTTCCCCGTAGGGAAACCATTTTCATGATTCAAGAAGTACCTTTTTTGTTCCATATAGAAAAGAATTACAGTGCAAGAACTATTACGGTCATGTGAGGCATGTTTGCTGTCTGTAGAAGGTATTTAAGACAACCTTTGAATGGGTTACTATAGGTTAAGGGTAGAGAAGAAGCAGTAATAATCAGGACAAATCAATATTTGAGATATTCTAAAGTGGCAGGTAGACTAACGGGTAGGATTGTTAGGCTAATATTTCTGTCAGGTTGCTTGTTCAAATCCAGAGCCAGAATGTTGACAAATATCTTATTGTGATCTTAAGCAAGCCAAATAGGACTAACTGCTCCTATAATTTGCTTTGGATAAGAGCATCTGCAAAGTCACCAAAATACAACAATGGGCCTCTCACGTGGTGAAATGGCCTACGTAACGTTGCACTTTTGTAGCCCCAAGCTGACCATGACAGTCTAGGTTTCATTATAGTCTGTGCCACCAGTTGACACATGGTTAGGAAGCCTCATGTTAAATACATATTTGTCAGCAGAGATTGTCTGGTGTTAGCACTCTCTAGCAACTCTTTCAGACATCTTGTGTATCTGCAAAGCTAACTTTGTGCTTCAGTGTGGAGCTTTGATGACAAGACTTCTTGACAATACCTTTTTCAAATAGTTTATTGAACACACATGAAAAGGACATTACCAGATATTTGACAAAGAATAGAGACTGAGAATAGTTTTTTTTCTCCATGAGAGTCAAAAATTGAAAATAGAGAAAGGAACAAGAATTCATGAACAAAAAGAGAAAGGAAACAATCCCTCTATTTCCTCTTCCATCAGAACATTTGCTGAGGCTTTGCAGATTGAAATGTGTCACAAAGACAAGGTTGGGCACTATTAGAGGCACCTGTCAAGTATGCATTGTCTAGTATTTTCTAATACAAGATGTGTTCTATCACCTAAAATACTAAAATTGTATTTGAATTGTAAGTGAATTTTATATATTTTTAAATCACAGGAGGCAAATGTACTACTATGTCTACTTATAAATCAGGTTACGAATGGTCCAGACCAACCTTACGAAAGTGTGACTTACAGAAGATATACTTAGAGTACGAACGTGTCGGGAACCGTGCCATAAGGTTAAAGGAGTGTTCCACAGTAAATCAGTTTCATAGTATACCAATTACAAACGTTACCATAGATGATTTATGTTATATACACGTCTGTTCTTTTTCAATATATCAGAGAAAAGCCCATAGTATATTTCAGTTCCTTTCGCATCCACTGGGGTGCTTCTGTATCTGTTTAAACTTGAGTTACCACAACTCCCAGAATTCCAAGCGAATTTAGTGCCCGTCCCCGTTTGAACACACCGTAACAGAACATGGGCAATTCAACAGTACAGCTTGACGCTAGAAAGTTATACATATTTGTTTTTGAAATTGTAGTCTAATTTCTATTCATCATGCCCGTTTGGTGTTCTGTACCTGGTTGCAGAAATTACAAGCAAGCCCAAAAAGGAGTAATCTTTCACACTTTACAATAGGCTATAAAAAGTTAGTGTCTGCAGTCGGCATTTTAGGTCGGAAGATTATGAAAGGGATCTACGTGCTAAATTAACCGGCAATACAGCCCGAAAGCAGCTGAAATGCGATGCAATCCCATCCATTTTTCTTTATCTAGAAAGAGTAGCCTATATATAGTAAGGTATAGTAATTTATCCACTCAGCTAGCTACTAAATACAGCTGGCACAGTACACATACAGTACAATAACATTACCACACAGACACGATGTGTGCTCCATTATCAAGGTACAGAAAATAGGTTTAATAAACTTACTCATCATTG
>JACXGM010036136.1:0-11484 GCA_016801145.1 Umbra pygmaea
TTAACGATTATATAATCGTTACTGTCACTAAAGCTTACACATAATTAAAGTTCGAGGGTGGGGTAAACGGTGGGGTAAAACCTTTTAATGCTCAGTACGTTACATGTCCCTTTTAAAAACAATGTGGGTGGGGTTAATGAAGGACGGACTGGTGTATATTATTTCCAAAAACAAACAGAAACATTTCTGTAATGGAACATCCTCACAGGGGCATCCTTATTGATTCATCTTGTGGTGTTTCTGTTTTTAATGACAGACATCCTTTGCATTCGTCAGCCAATTCGATACGTTTAGACCTGTGACTCTCGGGGGCTTTCTCGACCAGTATGACGTGAGCACAGTCATGATGCTGTGGCGGCGCGCGCGAGCACCTATATCACCGTGCACCTAACCATATTCAAAGCGCCTGAAAGCCCCAGTGACTTCATCATGCTACTTCCTGCGTTCACAGAGCCAGTGGATGCTTTGTAGCACCCATGCGCCTCTCTGCACCTGTCAGACGTTCCACAACTGAAGCCGTTGCCGTGGAAACCGTGATGAAGTGATTAAAAAGCGGAGAAAAGGATTCCCCAGCAGCAAACCGAGCGCTTCCAGGAGCCGTGTAAGGTCGCCTAGGGAAGACACAGTCAGGCCACCCCCAGCAGCATGGACCAGCAGAACAGTCAAGTGGAGCTGTTCCTCAAGCTAGGCTACTCTCACAGGGACATTATGCGTGTGCTGGAGAACCTGCAACACGACGCCCAAACCAATGATATACTGGAGGAGCTCATCAAGACCTGCCAAACCACTCCAGCAACAACCAGCCGCTCAGCACACTCCAGCCCACGGCTGGTCCCCCGGGGCTGCAGCTCACCCCAGCCCAGCTCCGTGACACCCTCAGATCCCTGCGGCGGATTCAGATCGGTGGTCATCGATGGAAGCAATGTGGCCATGAGGTGAGTGTCCCTCGTTTAGGACTTTAATTATACACCGATATTAGGACAATTTCCATGTAGCTCAGTTGGTAGAGGACAGAGCTTAAAATCCCTGGGTTGTTTTATTCCCATGGGAGGGCAGTACGTAAAACAGAATTATTAAAATGTATGCACATGTTAATGTAAGTGACTAAGTACTGAAAATGTTACTTTAAGTTGAGCTAGTGAAAACACTGAAAACAACAAAGAGTCTCTGCTCATAGCAGACATATCACTTTTAATGCCTGCTTTGAATAAATATTATCTTTGGCAGAAGTTAACATTGTCTGTCGTTGAGCCAGTAACTTCCAGCTTCACACACTTATTTCACTTCACAGATAAAGTCCTCGCACACTTCCTCATTGTAAAGAGAAGTGAGAATTAGCACAGCTTTGTTTCTGTGGTGGATTCAGAACAATCTTTGGAGGATGAGCTTTGTTCACAGATGGATGAGTCTGACTAGGCCCTCAACACAAATAACCAGAATTATTGCAATGGCATTTTGCAGTACAGCAAGTAGCAGAGAAACACTTTGAAATAAACAACAGGTAAACAAAGGAAGTGATGATACTGTATTGAAACTGAGAGGAACAACACAAGAAGTTCACTTCTCATAAATCTGATTTTTTTAGAGAAAGACACATCTTGTTTTTTCTTATAAAAAACATTTGTGCTGAACATTAAAAATCTATATTTCTCAGGCACAATCACTCTATTCAACTTTTTGGCAACAAGCACAGTTGCTTTCTTATAAAGCAGCCTTTCCTTTTTGGATGACTGTAAACCACTGGCTAAAGTGTTGTTGGGTCTGGTGACCTAACACCCAGTATTTTTGTTCAGCAGTGAGGTCTTACCTTTGGTACTCTGAGTTGTTTTTCTGCTCTTTGGAATGTTTAATTGAACTAAAATGAAAACAGTGGTGTTTAAGAAAGCTGTAAGCAGAGCTCAAGCCACACCTAATTACACCCACCAAACTGGAGCTTAACTTAAAGTTCATTCAAGAAAATCGGTATAAACATGTGGTCAATTCTAAATAGTTGATTAACATTTTTACCTCTTGATTATTTCAGGGTTATTGATGCAAATGACTTGGAGGGATAGATGGAATGCCATACTGACTTAAATTATTTTGTTTATTTGGTTTTAGCGTAGACTTACAGCTCCATCTAGTGGTTGTGTCAGGGACAACAAATAGCGTTTTAGTAAAAACCCTAACTGTAAACCTGCACTGTAACCTTATTGAACACGACAAGAAAAAACATAATAATACAAAAACGGTGTTTTAGTACTAGTAAACGAACTAGCATATTGGATCCAGGGGTTGAAAAGATCAACTAAATAATCCAAAATATACACTATGTCCATCACAAAATTGACGTTTGACAAATCTAACAAAGAAATTCATATTCTGGACATAATAATGTGTATTTCTGAAAATGTGTTATATTGTCACTTTTATGTTCCTAATATTTACCTTACAAATGCGTAAAGTATAGTTATTTTATCCAAGCAGAATGTAATGTCAGTTGATTTTATATTTAGGCTACTGTAAACAAGATAAATGTAAACACTTCACAAACTCAAAACAGGTTGAAACTATCATTTTGATTATGGATGGTCAGTCGTAGCATCCACAGCTCTCCTATAAATTCAAACTGATTAGACTTCTCTCAGGAACAGGGAAAATGAGAACGCTGTGTGACTGTTTCAGCTGCTAATTCTTGCTTTAATCACATTCAATTCTGTTAATTCTCTTAACAAGCAATGTTAGTCCTCATACTTGCTCTGTAAACAAATCATCAGTAGGCCTATCACTACACTGGCAAACCCTCTAGGTATATTTCTTGCTGCCCTTTATAGGCAAATCATCTATTGAGCTTCCGTAGGCCTGAGAGGTTCATTTGCAAAGTGTCCGCATGGATTCGAACTCGCAATCTCTGGTATGTGCGTCGCGTGTTTATTCGCACGTCCACCATCCCTGCGATTCCATGAAACTGCCACGGAGTTTGAAGGTGTCCGTGGTAGTATCACGGATTTCTGAGAGATCACGTTTTTCATTTAATAAGCAATGGTTGCGCATTTATTTAATGTGAAAAAGTCACAGCTCTGAGTTTCCTAACAATTCCTTTTATATCCATTTGCTTCAAACTCTATACATATAAAATTCACTAAAAAATTACACACGGTTTATTGGCAGCCATTATCTTAAGAACTATTGAGTTTTATTCCTATGTTTATTCAAGTGTGCGTTCTTTCAAGTTGAGAGCCTTTCTGATTAATAGTACATTTAGATTTTGTAATAGGCTAATTGAATAAAGGTAGGAATAAAACTCCATAAAGAAATAGGTGGATAAAGGTAACGTAGTCACACACCAACGTGATGTAATTGAAAAGCAAAGGTAGGCCACAGAAACGACTTGAATGAATTTCGAAATAAATTATGAATCATATGTCTACTAAACAGAACTAAAATGAATAGCTGGAAATATCACACCACCAGGATGAGGCAGAGATGTATGATACAATATTGTAATATATCTCCCATGCTTTTCAAACCGTTAACAAGAGAACTGGTCAGTAGCGTTGTTGTAGTTGATAACAGAGATTCCGAGACTTCCTGTTAATTGTCACGCGCGGACATCGTTTTCCCATAGGACTGATTTCTGGGACTAGAGAACACAGCATCCTGTTTGCTGTGATAATGCAAAATAGGTCAGATGTATAGAATTATGTGAGTCATAAGGCAAGTTGACTTCCCGAAAAGGGAGAGGTGGTAGCAGGCTAGAACCACAAAGAAGTAAGCTCATTTTCTACTGTGACTTCTGACTTTGCAGCCATGGCAACAAGCAAGTTTTTTCTTGTCGGGGGCTAATGCTGGCGGTCAAGTGGTTTCTGGCTAGAGGTGTCCGTGACATTACCGTGTTCGTGCCCCTATGGAGGAAAGAGCAACCCCGTCCGGAAGCCCCAATGACAGGTAATACACAGACCTGTTAAGCTACAGTGATGACAATGATTATTTCTTTATGGATTTATTTCCTCTATTTTTTTTACTCTGGCCGGCAATTTAGTATGAGAACACTGCAAAAGAATCTGTCTAAAAATTCCTGTTCGATTGGCAAAAAAGTATATTTATCTTGTATTCAGGATAAAAAAATCTAACCATCCTTAAAATAACATGCATTTACTTTACAATCTATATTTGTATTAGATAATAACACATGCTTTAAGGAAAGATGCCCTAAAAATCTGTTTAATATCCCCTTAAAAATAGTTTTTTTTTGTGTTTTTTACTAATAGAATGTCATTTTTTTGCAGTGTATTTGTCTGTATTGGCACCATGGATTTGGTTGGTACAGTCCGTCAACTCAATAGGAAGGGTTTAGTAATGGAACACCTGTCATTTCACCCTCAGATCAGCCCATTCTCCATGAACTGGAGAAGAAGAAGATCCTGGTGTATACGCCGTCTCGCTGCGTCAACGGGAAGAGAGTGGTGTGCTACGACGACCGGTACATTATTAAACTGGCGTACGAGTCAGACGGCATCATTGTGTCTAACGACAACTATCGAGACCTGCAAATAGAGAGGCCGGAATGGAAGAAGTTCATTGAGGAAAGGCTGTTGATGTACAGTTTCGTAAATGACAAGTAAGTCCCAACACACAAAGGGTGGCAAGTTGGCCCAGTGGTGAGAGCTTCTGACTGGTGTTCATAAGGACCCAGGTTCAAAATCCCAAACCGCCAATGTGAAACCTCTGTCATTCTGCCCGTAAGCAAGACAGTTAACCCTAATTGCTGGTTAAATAACAATAAAATAAAAACGCGCATACCTTCTGGGCATTTGACATAGGAAGTCTCTATTATGCATTTTTCCCCCAAACTCTGGTGAATGGCGCATTCTCGAAATTATATTGACTGACACATGCAGGGACCTAAATACCCATTAACACATGCTTGCATAGTTGAAAACATTTACTAGTATAACCAGCTTTTGTGTGGAAGCTTCTAAGTTCAGCCTACATTCATAGGCCTACTACTCATTCAAAACAACACTGTCGTTTTTAGTTCTCCACAACATCTAAATGCGTGTTTCCTTGGTTTTGTTTTATACTAAAGGTTCATGCCTCCAGATGATCCTTTGGGAAGGAATGGCCCGACAATCGATACCTTCTTGAGGAAAAAGGTGTGGACCCCAGAGAACAAGCAGCATTGCCCGTATGGTTAGTAGATACAATGCACACTTATGTCCAGTTTATCGCTTCATTCACTTTAGGGTTTCTGACTGAGTAAAGTGTATCTAACTGACAAGGATTCGATTAGCAGTTGAGTCAGTTCTGATTTCCGTTGGTTCCTAGTCAGTCGGCTTGCTGGCATTCAAAGAGCAGCTCTGCTCTAAGGCTAACACAGAGTTCCACTCACTATTGCCCTGAATAATGTAGCTTCAGTACTGAAGGCAGACCTGGACTCGTTCCTGCCTTTTTAGGGGGGCAAGTCCACATTAAGAGAACCATGTTCACACTCAGAATTTGCCAAACAATAAACTTTGAACAAGTGTAACAATCAACTATTTCATCCATCCTCTAGTGTCAATTAGTGTCAAACCCACAAAAATAAGTCAAATTGGATGTTCAATTAAAAAGGTAGAATCTTTTAAGTGTGACCAGCCCTTTAAAACAACACTGGCAAAAACAGAACCAGAGAAAAGAGAATTGACAATTCACAAAATAAATTTAGGAAAATTTAAAGGAATAGGTCTACAACAGTCAACATAGCACTCTGCCCTGTACCTATTGGAAATAATAACAGCCTGGAGCCTATAGATAACTTGTTTGCCTAGTGAAGTGTGTTTACAGTACCGAAGAAGGGAGAGATGACTTTACAGTGCACTCAAGATTCACATCCTAGTTTATAGTCTCTTCAAAGAGGGTTCCATCTGTATTTGTTCCCTTTCCAGGAAAGAAATGTACTTACGGAGTGAAGTGCAAGTTCTACCACCCAGAGCGCTCCAACCAATCTCAGCTGTCTGTGGCAGATGAGCTGCGAGCCAAGAACCAGCTCCCCGCTCAGGCAGATCGGCCCTCTGGTCGTGGCCCTGCTCTGGGCCCGGGAGTCAACCAAGAGGCCCACGTCTACACACCGTACGAGCCGGACCACGCCGCTGCCCATCCATACAGGTATCCGTCCACACCGCCTCCCCTTCGTCCGGAGGACCATTCCCATCGGTCCTCGCCCAGCGAGCTGCTCACCGGCCACCGAGAAACAGGCAGCCCATCGCTACACCACATGCACAGCCTCTGCCCCAGCCCAGACAGCGACGAGGCCTTCGGCTCGATGGAGGCCTCCCTGTCCAGACTCTACATCCAGGACCAGGTGGTGTCCCACACGTACAGCAGCGGGGTGCCCGGGTGTAGTGCCGACTTCTACCCCTCCAGCCCCTACGGCAGCCGACAGAGGCTCAGCCCAGAGGGAGCCTTCCTGGACGACCCTGAGAGACTGGCTCGGTGTGGCTACGAGCGCTCACAAAGCTGCCAGTGCAACCAGTGCATATACAACCACCAGCGACCCCAGCCGACCTCCTACAACCCTCACAGTAACCCTGGCCATTTTACCGAGCCACAGCACTTCCGGAGTCGTTGCGCAAAAAGCCACAGCCTCCCAGACCACATCTGTAGGCCATGCATGTCTGGCGAGAGCACACGGAGGGTGAGACCCCGTGGTGGTGAAGCCCAGGACAGTGAACAGAGGCAGAGTGTAAAGAACCAGCTAAGCGCCCTTTTCCCCCCCAATATTGTAGACTATGTAATGAACGTGTACCCACACATCCTGAACTCCTCTGAGCTGGTGCCTCTAATCCAGAGTGTCAGAACCAGCCACGTTCCCTTTTAAAAATGTGCTACGCCCCCTATCGTTTCTCCGGAAGCATTACAATTAGTTTTTCCTCAGTAGATCCGAGGAGAAAAGCTTGAATATGCAGTATGTGCAGAATATTTTATAAGAAGACAGGTGCAATGCACTAATGTCTCCTGAATTATGCTAGTCATTTTTAATCTAGCGTCATGTTAAAGATAATCAAAGCAGCATGTGTTGTTTTATCATGTAGCCTCAAACTGAGGAAAGCTAAGACAAATGGTTTTACCTGTATTGTCTGCAGAATAATGTCCTTGTATATTTTAATATTGATAACAAATAAACATTTTACAATGGCTAACAAGTCTTATTTACACACTGCCAACTATTTCAAGTCTTTACTACCATCTACTGACAACAATCCATCACCATAGGCCAACAACCAATAGAATCCAAACATATTGGCAAGGTATATCCAGTAAGGAATCCAGATTCAGAATAGATTTTTTTATTTTTTACAAATAACTTATCTGTTACAAAGACAGTTTTCCCAGCTAAAATCAAACACTTTAGATATCCAAAATGATTTATTTTCAATTAATAAAACATGTATGAACCGACTTCACATCGAGCTGCAGATAAAACTGAACATGGTTTCTTTTGGGGTTTTACAGATACTGGACAGAAGTGTTCGAACAACATGAATTTGGCTTTTTGACAACACTTCCATGTCTTTTATGACATTTGGATTTGTGATTGCATAGATTGTCATTGCAAATGTTGTAATAAGGCTGCAGATCAAGGCATGGGTATAAACTAATCAACAATTAAGGTATGATCATTACCATGGTAACCTTATACATCATCTTAATAAAATAAAATGTTCACAGGACCATATTAAACCAAGTTAAAACAATTATTATAGAGAAAGGGCAATAATCATGTCCCACATTCATAAATATAACAACAAAACTGCCCATATTATCTTTGTTCTTAAGGATATTCTACATTTCTGGCCTGGAAGAACTAAACACAGAAACATACTGGCATTCATCTCCATCATGAGTGCAGGGACTGTATCAAATTAACTAAAATACTAAGCTAATGTTAATTGTATGCTCACAACAAAGGGAAATTTTTATTCTTACTGTTTGATAATATTACAAAATAAATGTAATTTTTTTTAACAAAACTGGTGTAAAATTAGGAAAGTTTTCCAATACTCCAGCTCTTGCCTATGTACTAATGAGGGATATTAAATATCTGCATAGTTCACAATCTCACTTTGTTAATCAAAGGCTAATTACATTTATCCTAACACACCACCTATATTTAGGATTTGTTTTTAAATGTTAATCTAATTATATTTCTGTAAATAATTGTGTTGGCCTAAAATAATTTCACATAGAATGTCTTACATTTAACATATAGCTCAGCCCATTTAGTTATTTTAGTACACAGTGTTTGTTGTTCATTTAAAAAAAAGGAGGCAGTCATTTTGAAGGTGACTTTGTATAATTATCTGCTGATTTAACAAAATTATCTTAAAATATATTTTTCCTGATACTTAATCTATAGCAAACCCAATTTATAATGCATAGTAAAATGCTGAGATTCTGAAACCCCTATAGAAAACCATAGCCTTCCATCAAAACATGCATGGACATAATTCCCAGAGTTATTCTGTTTCCATCAATCTCAGAAGCTCTTATTGTGATGCAAGTTATACACTGAACTGTAAAATTAACGCATCTCAAGACACTGTGGTGTTAAAATCCCCCAAAATTAAACCTACATTCCAGTTGTCAGATAAGATGGCAGATTATCATCCGGCTTTTTGAGCTTTTCTTTCCCCCACCAGTCAAAGAGCTCTGGCATCTTAAAAAAATAAAATAAAAAAAACTCCATCTTTTGACTTAGTTGCATCTGCAGATCGTACACAGGAGATTCAGCATTTAAACAAGCGAACAGACGGAATATTTAGAATACGACTGCTCCTTTTTCTCCTGCAATGCTTCAATTCTCACAGAAATCAAGTAGAAAGCTTAAATGGGACACCGTGCTTATTGGTTTGAACGTAAATGGAAACAAAACAAGACAAAGTTATTGAAGTCTATAAAGCTATACTTACAGGAAATACAAGTGTTTCATAGTGTAAGGCAGAAGGCATTTAAGGCACATTCTAAAGTTATGTACAGTAAAAAGCATGAGGGCAGTTCATCCATGTACTGTACACATAAAGCATGCAATTTAGGTTCCGTTCTTTTTTCGGTAGGATGTAGGACATCTGAAAGCTAAAAGACACAAAAAGGACAAAACAAGCTTTGATGGCAGTAACAATACTGCTATTTTCCCCCTGTCACCCTATAGAAACCGAAAGATATTGTCCAAAAGTAGTCTGTTAGTTTTCCCTTCAGGTGATGTCTCACCAAAGTTCCCATTCCTGATTAGGCCATCACAGCAGATCAGGGGGGAAATCTGCAAACGGCAGTTGGCATCAATGTTGGCGTGTGTCTGTGTGCGTGTGTGGTTGTGTGTGCCATCACACTGCATGACAATACTGTATGTAGAAGCAGCAAGGCATCCACAAGGGAAAAGTCCCCGTCAAGCAATCAACAGGAGACACGAACGGGGCCACCCCATTCATGCAGAGTCTCCAAGGTGAGGTAAGATCCAACTTTGCTGGCTTCGTAAAATAACCTGTAAACACCATCAGCATTCTACAAACCTTGGAGGGGGGGAGAAACAGCCCAAAATGGAACTACGTACCCTGTCCATTCACTATCTGACAGGAAAAAATAAAATAAAAACAAAAATTCTAATCTAGTTTCCTCTATTCTCATCGAAAACGTGGAGCGGGGTGTTGTCGGCATCTTTGTGGCTCAGGCACGCCGTTGCCGTGGGTACTCGCACTGTTCACAGCGGATGAGGGCGGGGTGGTTGAGGAAGGTGCAAGCCGTGCAACTCCACTGAATACCCTCCTCATCCTCCTGGTCGGATACAAGCTTGGGGCTCTTAGTCCTCAACTCTGGGTGGGGAAGAGGGAGGTTAGTCACCCGACATGCCACATGGATAAACAAAGTCAGCTGTAGTCAGTAAACATTAATCAAAGTGGGTTCTGGCTGTCGGAGTTGTTTCTTTAAACCATACCCGTGCATATTAGGAGTGTCTAGCTGTCACAATATATACTATAGTTTGTTAACTTGCAATAAAACTGAAACTGACACAGTTGCCCTGGAGGATGAGTTGACTGTTGTTAAGTACGGTAGTTGTGAATAAATGTGGTCGTTTTACCCACCAGGATTTGTATTGCACATGCGAACGCTAAATGCTAAGCAAGCGTCAAAGTGCTAACACTATCCTGGCAAGCCTCTCCGCCAACACACGGACTCCGGCAAGACAGGAGAATGACGAGGGCTCCATGGTTTGTGTGTGCGTGTGTGTGTGTCAGAAAAAAAATGAGGTATAAAAGAACAGCGGGTATGAATAAACACTGGAAGGTTTACTAGACACTTGAATGAAAAAACTGAGGGTGAACTAAAACGTAATTACATGAATCTCCTCATTGCAGACTTCACCCTGACACACAGAAATGCAGACCCAGTGAAAATCGCCTCGAGAACACTTCTAAAGCAACAACGCAAGAGATTACCGATTAATTTAAGGCAAACAGATCAGGTTGCCCGGAGGAGACCATACAAAGCTCTCTGAACTTACCAACAGATGAAGTACCTTTGGGTTTGGGCTGGACTGGTCCTAGGAATCCAATGTTGTCATAGAAGTTATGAATGGCACTGGGGTTGAAGTGTGGCCCTGCAACAAACAGAAACAAGAGGGTGCAATACATGAGAGAGGCTGTGGCAAAGTCATCATAACAGAACTGACAAGTGAGTAGTGAGTGTGTGTAATATTTGGCCGTGCATTCATCAGTCACACTGTCCAGACTGAAGGAACACTGCAGCACCAACCACATGGATTCATACATTCAACAAAACAAAGGAACAACAAACAAACTACAACCAATTTTTCGCATCACATGTTAGTATTTAAGAGCCACTGTTCCCATTCTCTGTCCACTTCTGACTAATGCCCGTGTATGAAATCCTGTCAACCGTTGGCCAGTGCCAGGGGGGCTATAAATCTGTTACCAGCCAACAGCAGGACGCAATTCAGGAAACAACTGGTAGTTAACATTACAATGGCAGCATGTTGATCTCGTGCGTCCAGGGGATGTGAACACATCCTAGATCAGGCCTGACAGACACGCCTGCTGCTACTACCGCTCATACTGAAGGACTGAACACACAAAGGTCCACATTGAGGCGCTGCCTCATTACCCATTAAATAACACACAGAAATAGCAAATCAAACAAGAACATCAGGACAAGGTCCAAGCTAAAGCATAGTTGTAGTGCAGAAGACGCGCCGGAAGCTGATCACACACAGCATTATCAACACAGCACCGACAAAACACTGACAAAACAAACCCAGCCTCCTACCTCTGCTTTGAAGGAGATCGATTTCTTTGGTTAAGCAGTCGATATCAATCTGCAGGATCCTGTTCTTACATCGCAACTGCTGCATCTCCTCAATCTGATGAGAGAGAATGAAACAGGGTGAGATGGATGAACCAGTGAGCATGTGACAGGCACGTCTTTCCCCTGAAGCGTCCCTGAGTAGAGAGA
>JACXGM010036137.1:0-11478 GCA_016801145.1 Umbra pygmaea
GAGAGAGAGAGAGAGAGAGAGAGAGAGAGAGAGAGAGAGAGAGAGAGAGAGAGAGAGAGAGAGAGATAGGGGAGGACAAGGCTCCCCTCACTCAGCTACAGGAAAGACTGCAATCAATAATTTACATCATCTGTCACCACTCGCTCCACTGGACCACTCAACAAACAGCACAGACAAATTAAGGCAAAAACACACGCAATAGCTGCACACACAAACACACACACCCACCTCTGCCACACCCAGCCCAACCAACTCTCTACTTCGCTCACAACCCGCAGCAGACAATTACAGACTCAGCAGAGGACCAGACATCACTACAATGCTTATATCGCCTCTTTAATTTTCAAACACGTGCTGCCATTTTAGCAGTCTAGACTCTAGACGAAGGAAAAATGTGCTTTTTTTCAGAGCCCTTTGTCTCTTACAGCAGCCATGTTATATTCATATATGTCAATGTGTGTGTTTTAATATTTCAAACATTGCTATCTTTGTAGTGTATCCCAGAGAGTATGATTAGACTTGTTTTGGGAACATACAGTAAAGGGATAGCAGTGTGTTACATTTACAGTATTTGTTTATAAACCTATTATTTAAAGCAGAGTTTTTTTTTCATTATCATGAATAGATATGGTCTGAGAAGCAGATATTATCCTCCCCTACTTGCACTAAAACGTTTAATATAAGAAATATTTATTTACTGTAACTGTAAGCATTCCACACACCATTGGGTCTTAGACCCAGGATGTCTTTCTATTAATCAGTAAATTAAAAATACTGTATACTTTCAGTAATTACACTTATTTGCTCCTAATTTGCAATTTGTACTAAGCTTAAAGAGATTTAGGAACTTATAAATGTCTGAAATGACTGGTCTTTACTGTCATTTTTGTATAAAATATAATTGTGAAACACAAAACATAATATTGAAAAGTAAAATGTGGTAGTTTTTTTTGGCATTACATGGAAACTATAGAGATATCTGTAAAAATGTTGCATGTACAGTATTTAATACAACACAACTCTGCCCAGTAATAGGGTACCATTGTACAATTGTAGCTATTTGTACAACAACAGGACTCATCTCACCTAATATTCAATAGCAGATAGGCTTGTGGGTATGTACCAGAAAACCACAAATACATTTGTTTTCCAGAGAAAATTTATAGGTTAATAGCACAAACAATGAGTCCAGTGTCTGCCGAAGCTTAAAACAGCCTACAGATGACATACGAGATAGAAATCTGTAAAGGCTGAGGGGGCAGTGCAGCCGGCACCGGCCTTAACGGAAATGGATGCAGAGCCCCAGTCTCAGCACTTTGGTGATGTGGATAGCACCTCTGGAGGGTGCGATAAAGGGGCTCTGCAAAGACGGGCGGAGCTGCAGGCACAGGCTGAACCGGAGGAGCAGCAGGCTCTGGCAGTGACGTAGGAGGTGGTGTCCCGGTCTCAGCCGCTAGGGGCAGTGACCAGGGGCCTCATTTATAAACGTGGCGTACGAACAAAAGAAGGCGTACGCCACTCTCTACGCAATAATTGGGATTTATAAAAAGCAAATTTGACGGGAAAATGTGCGGTTCTTCACGGAAACTCTGACCCATGCGTACGCACAAAAATGGGTGAAATTGCGACACTGCCGGCAGATGTGTGAAACACGTGAAGCTGTCTGAAACTGCAGACCGTTGTGTAGCTAAACGAAATCGAAATACTGCCTCTCATTAATAATACGAACATTTCACAAAGCCATTCTTACAATCAACAGCCTGTGGTGGAATACGAATTAAATAAAACAAATTGTAGCCAACTTAAATGCAAACCAAGACATATTTGCAAAAAGAACACTCAAACATGTTCTGTAATTTTATTGCCATGTTATGTAATTCATCCTCATAAATAATACGGTAAACAAAATAATGTTTAAAACATATCCTTGTCGATGCGTCCGTCTGGCGGAGCAGACATACATTAGATTAGATAGATGTCTTCATTGACCAACTGGGGAAAGTTGTGTTCATAAATGTCATCAACTACGGAATCATGGTGTTCATGTAGGCTATATGCCGTTACTCTGTTTCATTTCCATCCATCAATTGTTCTATCGTGACGGATGTCTTAACCATTTTGAAAGCTGGAGTTAATTCCATTTGCGCATAATCCCATTTACAATTACATGAATACCGACATCTGTAGCTGATCAGATAAAATCATCTGCGTGGTCATAAAAAGCCATGATGCCAACCCAATGCGTAATGACGCACAATGGCTGTTAGCAGATGTGGCAATTGGAAGGATTCGGAAGAAACGCATTGTCAGACAGCAAGAAGACTTGCTGGCAAACGAGGACGAGTGGCTTATGAGCAGGTTACGATTTCCTCGGGGCATCCTGTTGGACCTCTGTGCTCTATTGGGCCTAGCGTTACAGAGGAGCACTCGGAGAAATCACGCCGTGCCAGTCCAACTTCAAGTCTTTACAACACTTGGATTTCTGGTGACTGGCACTTTCCAGAAGGAATTGGCTGACAGGTCTGGGATTTCACAGCCAACCCTTAGCCGGGTTATTCCAGACGTGTTACTAGGTGTAATTGGTGTGTCGCATGATTACACAAAAAGTTTCCTTACACTGCGGGTGAACAGGCAAACACAAAGCGCTATTTGCAGCTACAGTGCCTTGCGAAAGTATTCGACCCCCTTGAACATTTTGACCTTTTGCCACATTTCAGGTTTCAAACATAAAGATATAAAACTTTAATTTTTTGTGAAAAAGCAACAACTAGTGGGACACAATCATGAAGTGGAATGAAATTTATTGGATATTTCAAACTTTTTTAACATATAAATAACTGACGAATTGGGCGAGCAAAATTATTCAGCCCCTTTACTTTCAGTGTAGCAAACTCTCTCCAGAAGTTCAGTGAGGATCTCTGAATGATCCAATGTTGACCTAAATGACTAATGATGATAAAAAGACTCCAACTGTGTGTAATCAAGTCTCCGTATGAATGCACCTGCTCTGTGATAGTCTCAGAGGTCTGTTGAAAGCACAGAGAGCATCATGAAGGAACACACCAGGCAGGTCTGAGATACTGTTGTGGAGAAGTTTAAATCCAGATTTGGATGTAGAAAGATTTCCCAAGCTTTAAACATCCCAAGGGGTACTGTGCAAGAGATAATATTGAAATGGAAAGAGTATCAGACCACTGCAAATCTACCAAGACCCGGCCGTCCCTCTAAACTTTCCGCTCATACAAAGAGAAGACTGAACAGAGATGCAGTCAAGAGGCTCATGATCACTCTGGATGAACTGCAGAGATCTACAGCTGAAGTGCGTGAGTCTGTTAATAGGACAACAATCAGTCGTATACTGCACAAATCTGGCCTTTATGGGAGAGTGGCAAGAAGAAAGCCATTTCTGAAAGATATCCATAAAAAGTGTTGTTTAAATTTTGCCACATGCCACCTGGGAGACACACTAAACATGTGGAAGAAGGTGCTCTGGTCAGATGAAACCAAAATCCAACTTTTTGGCAACAATGCAAAACGTTATGTTTGGCGTAAAAGCAACACAGCTCATCACCCTGAACACACCATCCCCACTGTCAAACATGGTGGTGGCAGCATCATGGTTTGGGCCTGCTTCTCTTCAGCAGGGACAGGGAAGATGGCTAAAATTGATGGGAAGATGGATGGAGCCAAATACAGGACCATTCTGGAAGACAACCTGATGGAGCCTGCAAAAGACCTGAGACTGGGACGGAGATTTGTCTTCCAACAATACAATGATCCAAAACATAAAGCAAAGTCTACAATGGAATGATTCACAAATTAACATATCCAGGTGTTAGAATGGCCAAGTCAAAGTCCAGACCTGAATCCAATCTAGAATCTGTGGAAAGAACTAGTGGCAGACATACTTTCGCGATGAAGCGCCAGACGCTTTGAGATCGACTGACATCTGACCACTTTTTATTTGGGCCACGGTCCGACTTTCTTACAGCGTCTGCAACCTTTTGCCACTCCAACGCCTTTTCGGCATTGGTAATAGGCACACTTTGCCCTTCAAATAACATTTTCCTCCTCTTTTGCACCTCGCCAACAATATTTTCTACTTCACATTGAGTGAAGTTGCTTTTCTTGGTTTTCCTCTCTATGTTTGCCATGATTTCTCAATTAATGAATATTAATTTTGGGGCGTTTCACTGACTATTTATGGCCAATTATAGGCGTGACATGCAGCGGCAAAAGCTGCGCCACATTTAGAGTTGATTGTGATTTATGAAGGGAAAACGGCGTAGGACGTGCGGGGGAAATCTGAATATTTCTTTGCGTACGCACGTCCTATATTTTGTCCGTACGCCACTTCTGACGCAAATCCACCGCAAAGTTTTATAAATTAGGCCCCTGCTCTCCGTTACAGGGAGCTGATCCTCTGGTAGTGGCGAGGGGGGCGGCGCCCCAGTCTCGGGTAGAGCGGGCGAAACCCCAGGCTTGGGTGCACTTTGCCACAACCGGGGCTACGCCCTCTGCATCCAAGCCTGTGTTGGTAAGGGACACGTCACTATCCAGCTAGGGTCTGCGCAAAGGGGATAACTATTCATGACCCTCTCACCTTCCTCCTCCTCTGATTCAGACTAGTCCATCTCCCTGTTTATTAGGTCATCTTCCTCACCTTCACCTTCCACCCTGACCTGCTGGTCCTGCCAGTCAGCTTCTTTGCCGTTAGCTAACCAAACTCCCGGGTCCATATAGCTCCCCAAAAAAATATTTTACTAAAACCTTACTATTAAAATTGTTTGCAAGGATCTTGATTGTGAGTTTTAGGTTCTCTTATAAGTAAAAATTACTATTCATCTGCAAGTGACGTCAATGGAGACAGGACTACTTTGTTGGGGAATATACCAATGAGAAGGCAGAAGAGAAATACAAGAAGCTTCCATCAAAGACTTACTGCCAAGGCAAAGACGTGAACTCAATGATTTAGGGATTGCCAAACTCCTTTTGTCTGTGTAAGCTGTAAAAATAAAAGAGTAAAAATACTCTAACAAAAAAATATGTGAAATATGTGAAAGTCGTGTTTCGAACTCGTAACCTCTGCCTGAAAGGCAGGTGCTTTAACCACTTGTAATACGTGTCCATGGTGCATTGTAGGGATGAGACATACACAAAAGAGCGATAAAACAAATGTGGTTTAATTCCTGAAAAGTACTTACAAAAGTAAAATAGCCACAAGGGGCAAAACAGTTAAATATATCGAATAAACTAGCAAACAATTCGGATGAGTGTAATCATCACAGTTATTCTGTGTGAATTTATTTTCATCCCCTGCTTTACGTAAACATGATTTCATTTGCTCCTTCACGAGTATCTCCTTTCTCCTTACACCCTACCAGCATACACATTACAATAGCATCTTTGGGTTAACAGAATTGTTTTATATGTGCCAAAGGATTTTTCATCGTATTGTACATTCTTGGACTCATGCATTAAT
This sequence comes from Umbra pygmaea, assembly GCA_016801145.1. Taxonomy (NCBI): domain Eukaryota; kingdom Metazoa; phylum Chordata; class Actinopteri; order Esociformes; family Umbridae; genus Umbra; species Umbra pygmaea. Next base: position 5,483 of record JACXGM010036137.1, read on the forward strand.
TATTTTTTTTCAATTGATTTGTAAGGAAAATACAGTATGTTATGAATGTCTCTAGAGCTTAGTTTAACTTTCGGTTCCAGTTCTACTCCGATGTTTGTAAGTAAAATGCATGTAAAGAAACAGTGTAATAAAATGTTTATATCATGGATGGTTGGGCCTTTCACACATAACAGTTCTTTCTACACATTTATGAGTGGTTACATTTCCCCACCCCAACTCGCACCATTTTATAGAAAGTGTGAAGGAGCTCTGTTATTGTTTCAACTTCTATTTTACAATTTAAACTCTTTTTAGAGGGCTGGTTCTTGATCGACATTGTCGAGTGTTAAAACCAATGCAGGTCACAACTGGCTAGTTTTTCTTCAAATCACCCTAAATAATAACTCATTACCTATTATTAGTTGTGGGTCAGTCAGTCAAGATTTACCCATAATACATAAAAGTTGTGAATTCTGCATCTGGCCCTTGTTACACTTTGATAACTTTTGTCCTGTGACAAATCTCTGTGACATCACGTTTGGACCTGCCTTCACTCTTCAATCCTGTTAACGCAGAATATGCCTCCATTACCTCAGTCCACCTAACGTAGGAACGGCCTCCATTATCACACTTCACTTTACTCAGAACATGCCACCATCTATAAAATTACAAAGAGAGCTTTTGAATGAAATTCATGTACATTAAAAGTAACTTACATCTTCACACCTACACAGAACACACTGACACATGCACTCTCTCTATGAAAATGTATCATATCATCTGAGTGTATGGAAAAGAATATGCACAATGTATTTGCAGGATGTCTTCAAAAAGTCTAATTCCATTTTCTGTTCAGTAATCAGGGATTCTTGAAATGCTCCAAGAGTAAAGCCGATATTGCAGTCCATATTAATCCCAACATAAATGGATTACGAACAATGACCTGATTGTTAAAATTGTCTTAATTATATGGAATAAAAAGAAAAAACTCCCTCCAGTGAATCTGGGCAGGCTTTCTGCGACCATTGTCCAAACCTCTGCTCTTGTAATGTATACATATTACTGTATGAATGACAATGTTACTGTACTAATGTCATAGAAGAGATTCTTGTAAAGAGGTTACCTTAACCCTTTAATGTTTGACTCAAACGTTTGGTAGAGCACACAATGGTTTTTTTGCAGCAAGGACATTAAAGGGTTAAGATCCTGTCCTAGCAGTGTCTAATAGACAAATTAAAGTAATGTCCTATAAGAGTCTAGGAAAGATCTTACTGTAAACACATGTCCTGTGTAAGTGTGACCGAAGACATCTCTTATTTGACATGAAACTGATATGCAAATGAGAGGATGAGTCATAGTGAAGTGTCTTTTTTGCATATATAGTACAGTATAACAACAGTAAATCAAATGGAACTTCTGTGTTGTTCTTGAATTGGGCATGTTGAATAAACACAGGTTGTCAGACTTGATCATTACCAAGCCCTAATCAACACACACACAGAAACACAAACACACACACAGGAATACACCCAATAAACACACCCAGAAACACACCCAAGTCTGCGGCCACTCAGTCACCCACAGACCCGTGTCGTGGACACCCGGCCATGCAGACACACACCTCCGGGCATCATCAATATTGTATTTGGTACTTAACGGACAAAACAGTAAAGACCATGCCCAGGACACTTGAGAATGAGAGGACGAGGGGGCGATGGAGGACGAGGGGCCTAAAGCTTACTTCTGTCTGCACAGAAAAAAATATGTTCACATCTCAAAAACATGCTCTACAGTGTCATTGCTGTGGTCAGCGCAGCTTCAGGATGCTTTGAGATGCTATGTATTGATGAGCTGTACAGTATGTGGAATGTCATAGGTGCCACATCTAAATGAAACCCAGTGACATTTCTATTCTGAGGGAGAGAAGGGTAAGGACGTGTTTATCCAGGGAAACACTTCACCCTCACTGAGAGCTTCTCTGTCTCTCTGTCGGCAGCATTGGCTCGGTTAACAAAATCAATAAGGCTGCTTGTGTGTGGGTGAGTGTGTCTAAGCGTGGGTGTGAAGGCGTGTGAGAGGGTGTGTGAAGGCAGGTGAGAGCAGAGCAGGCTCCCCAGGCAGGACGTCCCTTCACACACATCAATTATTAAGGCGTCGCGACATGGCGAGCACCCCATGGGTCAGAGGTCAGAAACCATTACTCCCTGGGCTTTCTGGTGCCCTCGACAGGAAGGTAGGAGAAGGAAGTGCTCTCTGCACAACCAGGGCTCAATGTCCAAGCCCTGAATGCTAGCTTTCCTGGATATGAGGTAAATCCTTGACTGTCAACCACCACCAGACACACACATTTGGGTCCACTGACCTAAAGCCTCAATATGTCTTCAAGTCTCTTGGTGCTGTACACAAGAAAATTATTGCATGTCCAGTGAAAATCTTGTGTCGCAGCTCCAGTAAGGTAACAATGATCTGAATGGGATGGTGTTCTTCTCTAGGACTCTTCCTTCTGCTGATTGGTTATTGTGGATCAGTGTCAACAGCGATGTTAAATAACAGAGCTGTATGTATTTTGTAAATATGAAAACTGCACTATTACGGGCTTAGGAAGATTGCCACAAAACATTCTGCTTGGTCTGAAAGGAAACACAACAGCCCTGAGTTACACTGGGAGCAAGTCAAAACAGATTACTATGCATGGCATACTTAATGAGAGCAAGTTTAGTCTGATTTAGATAATACTGTAAATCCGCTTTTAAAGGAGAATTCCAGGCGATTTCAAAACGTAGCTCTGTTGTTTGGATATCTGTAATGCTGTCAGTAGCGAGAATAACTAAAAGAATCTTTGTTGTCAAAACCGTGTTTACCTCCTGCTCCAGTATACAAGCATTAGGCATTTACGGAGCAAGTTTTAAAACGTGCTTTGAGCCTCTAAACGTGTTCAAAATTTCATTATTAGTGTTTGAAATGTCATTTTCCAGTGACGTCCACACTAGTCGATTGTCGAAGTCATGCAAATCTTGCTCATTTTTGCCACATTCCTATGCTGGAAGAAAAAATCTTGTATCCTTTTCTGCAACATATTCTTTTCTACAATATTCCAGTCAACTAGCTGGACACAGTAATATTTCAGTAGTGACATTTTTTTGGGATGAACAGAAAATGTGCAATATGCATCAAAACAAAATGTAACAACATTTTCTGTTAATCCAATGAACCTCATTTCACTACCGAAATATTACTGTGTCCTTCAGTTATTTGATTGATCAAAATGAAATTGCTGATCCAAACACCCAATTATTTATAAATAAAAATCATGGAAATTGTCAGGGGTGCCTAAACATTTGTATATGACTGTACCTAAAGAAATGGCTTAAATGTTGAAAAGGCATTTGTGTTTACATGTGATAATAGAACTCTGTATTGAATAGTAAGCCATTGATTAGCCTCAGGAGTATTTTGTAAAATAATAATGGTCTCCAAATAATATAGCAATCATTAAGTAAGCATTTAAAAACGTTTTTTTACATTTATTTAACCAGGCGTGTCTGGATCCAGGCTAGGGGGGAATCCAAAAGCAGATGGACATGAGGTAAGTGATAACAATAATATTTATTGAATAAATGAGTCTAGTGTTATGGTAAGTTGTACTAGACAACCAGAGGTATTTAATGTGACCAGAATAGTTGGAAACCTGGTGAGTGAGATCCTGGAAACGATATCCAGGTAACTGTAGTCCAGGTAGGTACACTCAATAAAAGGATACCAGATTTGTATGTCCACGGGAACAGAAGACGGGAGTTCCGGAAGGCAGAAGGCAGGTGAGGAACCAGATGTGTGAGGGCTTCAGATTATCAGCACAGATGGGAACTAGGAACCATAAAGGCACAGTACTCAGACTGGCTATACAAAATGTTAAAGCAGAAAATAATATAGGGATGGTGGCAATCAGCCCAAGGGTGGCAGAGGTAGCAGGTGTTCGGGATTAGTGATGAAAGGACTGGTGCTCAGGGACTGGTGCCTTCAGGAGTGCAGGGGAAATCAGGAACTGATGCTCGGTAACAGACAACCAAACATAGAAACAGACCAAACACACACACAAGGTAACAAGGAACAAGGAATCGACACACAAGGAAAGGGAAAGAGGCTCAGGAGGACGGGTTCATGACAAGGTGGGCCAGTTGAGAACAGTTTCTAATTTGCTATGTGACCTAGCCAAAATAAAGCGCAGTGGTGCAAGTCGACATGAAGTTGCACATGAAGTACACATGTGGAAACCGACAGGTGAAATGATTCAATCAGATGGCCAAATCATAAAATAGACCTCTACCTACTGGTGAATTTATTCAATTACAAATGAATGGCTAAATAATTGGCCCATTTATTCCAGTGAGGAAATCAATTGTTTATAAATGGCAATTAAAAAAAAACTTGACGACCAACCAATCACAAATCCTCAACTACACTGCACGGCAGTAAGATGTATATGGTGCCGCTTGAATTGAATCGATATTGTTAAAATTATTAAGGAATTTCCTGATTCCCCAAGTATAACAGAAGGGAAGAAGACACAGACGCAGAGTAAAATATGAATGGTAGTGTGAGTTTCTCAAAAAAGGGCGCAGGCAATATCATAGTCAGGCAAAACAGGTCAAAATCCACAAGGTAGTATATATACACGATCAAGGGCTAGGCAAAACCCGAAGTCAAAACGGGAAGCAATACAATGGTCAAAATACTATGAAACAGTTCGGAAATTAAACGCTCAGTATGCTGAATACATAAACAATACCTCACAAGGAACAGACTAGCAAGATCTGGTTTAAATAGGCACCCTAACACATAACAGGTGCACCTGTTTAGCGTAATGATGGTCGAAACAAACAGACACCTAGAAAAGTAATACTACAAAATCACACAGGGGAACAAATAACCAATAAAAGAAAACAAAAAAAGAATACATACAACTCCACAAGGAAGAGAATAATGTGACCTTAAAGCTAAAAAATGTTCTCGTCACTCCAAATTACAGTGTGCCAGAAGCTCTGAGACGTGTCAAGGTGTTGTCTGGCATATTGTTATCTGTTTTTTGTCTGGCACTGGTGCAGTAAGGGCTTCTTTCTGGCAACACAACCATGCAGCTAATCTTTGTTCAAGTATCATCGTATTGTGCTCCTTGAAACCACCACACCGTCTTTTTCCAGAGCAGCCTGTATGTCTCCCAAGGTTACCTGTGGGTTTTTCTATACATCCCGAACAATTCTCCTGGCAGGTGTGGGAAGTTAACCTTTAATTGTCATTTTAAACTGTGTGTGTCACCTTGTGTGTCTGTAACAAAGTCAAACATTCAAGAGTATACACATTTTTGATAAGGGCCAATTGGGTTATTTCTGTAATCAGTATGGTTTACAAAGTAGACAAACAACTATGTGATAATTAATGGCCTCATATGATCACGATCCTTACATTACAGTCAAATTGTCAAAATCATTCCTGAAATTTCCAAATTTCTGTTAGGGTATGCAAACTTATGAGCACAACTGTATATGCTGACTGGTTCAGGCTAAGGGGGATTGTTGGTAGCTGCTAAAGTAACAAGTATCTGCAGGGCTCTCAAGTTTTGAAGACAGGCAAGAGTGACAAAGGGGGGGTGGGTTAGATGGGTCGTGGGAATGGGGGTGTTTCATTAATAATAATTATTAGTGTTTTGGTTGTTGTTATTAATAATTGCTCAGACTTGCAAAAGAATTTCCACATTTGAAACAGTTCGGCTCAAGCCTAGCCATTTTTAGGGTCATGGTTGAGGACAATGTCCCGTCCAGAAACAAGCTGTTTTGTGTTGAGGTTTTGTTCTAACCAACCATCGAAAATACCCTCTCGGCATCAGCATTAAAATTTGGAAGCACCTAAAACAAGGCTGCGATCTTTGATAGCCTCCGAAATTGGTTCAAGACAGTAGGGCTGTACAATTAATACATTTTTTATCATGATCACGATTTTGGCTTCCCACAATCAAATTCACG
>JACXGM010036138.1:0-11476 GCA_016801145.1 Umbra pygmaea
CCAGCACACATATCGTTTGAATGTTTGTAATTGGTTAGAGTGCAATGTCTTTGAATTATATATGCAAGTTATTTATATTTATTATATGAAAAAAAATAACACGTCTAAACGTATCTTATGTTCTATTTTGCCTGCTGCATTTTTATCTTCGCACGATAGACTGTGTTTCTGCTGTGGCATCGCGACCAGCAGTTCAAACTAACTACTGAATAAAAGTAACTCCACGATGCCTGGCTCTTGAGTCGGTAGAAAGAAATGTTCCAAAGTAATACATGGCCCCACTACACTTGCACCAATGAAACAGAACGAGAACGTGGAGATTAACTGCTCAATGAGAGTGGGTTGTTATCGTTGCTTTGCGGTAGGCAAAAAATGCGCAATCTAATAGGTACTGATCACAAGTAATACGTTTTAGTAAAAAAAACTGTAAGGACACAAATAAAATATATTTTCTCTATTAGCTAAGTATATTGAATATAAAAAAGACTCAAAACGAATTAAGCTAACTAACGAACAAAGTAATCGGACACTAATCACATGCAGTATTTTATGTCCCTGAAATTATTGCTGTGGTAAAAATATAAATATGCGTAATAAGTTTCCTATGAATTAATACAATACATTATCCCTTAAATGTCACCCTTAATATTTTGAACATGTTCATTCGTCTTGGCTCAAATCTACTTGCTGTTAAACTTATCATCCGGATACTTTGCGTTAATTACAAGTGAGATAATTATTTAAAAAAAATATATATATATTTAATCTCGAATCAATATTGATTGTCCAATTATTTGCCCAAGTTAGTTTTGGTATTAAAGTAAAAGTTAATGCATTCGCTGTATAACAGTGGCTGGTTATCACAAAGATGACAGATTTGACGTGTTTCCCCGTTTTGCAGCGACATTCCTCTGCAGACAGGGTGCCAATCCTCGATTAAATTGCCCTCAGGACTCTTGCAATAGCCAAAATATGAACACATCTCAGATTTTGTCCTCTTGGATGGCTGAAAAATCTCCCGAGCACTGTCACTGCCTTCCGCCTTGACTTCTCGTGCAAAAAACAAAGTTGCATGCGCGCACCTGCGTCAGACTGATTACAGCTGGACAGGATTTACTGTGAGTTTTCAAAATCACGGTAATCAAAGACTGTTTTAATGAAAATTAAATTTTAAACGGTAATACTAACCGTACGGACATTTTATTGTGGTTTACCGTGAAACCGGTAATCGTCCCATCCCTACTCCCACGGTTGGTTTCTTCACACCAAGCTGCTTACGTATTGCAGATTCAGTCTTCCCAGCCTAGTGCAGGTCTACAATTTTGTTTCTGGTGTCCTTTGACAGCTCTTTGGTCTTGGCCATAGGGGAGTTTGGAGTGTGAATGAGGTTGTGGACAGGTGTCTTTCATACTGATAACAAGTTCAAACAGGTGCCATTAATACAGGTAACGAGTATAGGACAGAGGAGCCTCAAACAAGAAGTTACAGGTCTGGAGAGCCAGAAATCGTGCTTGTTTGTAGGTGACCAAATAATTGTTTTAACAAGGAATTTACCAATAAATTTGTAAAAAATCCTACAATGTGATTTTCTGGATTTTTCTTCTCATTGTCTCTCATAGTTTAAATGGTTGTCTATGTGATAGGCCTATATGCTTACTTGAAGCCCAAAACACCATCTCAATCCTAGATTAGAATTCTAGCCTGCGCTGAAGCCAGTTCAAGTTCAAAGCAAAGATCATTTTGATTCTGGGGCAGATGGCAAGGCCATCATCTGTTTGCTCTAAAAGGTTAGACTGGCAAGTCCCTGGGCCACATCTGTGCCAATGGGTCAAGTGACCTCTTCGATATTAACAGCTGCTGAGTTCAAAACGTTGAAGCACCATCTGGGATAAGAAGATCAATTATTGTTAAAAATAGAATTAATTGGAATTTAACAACATTGAAGATTACATTTAGACAGCAAATAATTAATTAATTATTTGGCTGCATCTGCCTTGCATAAAAACATCTTATTTCCACCCACTGTCCTGTCCACAAAGCATGTTGTGAGAGTCCTGACAAACATTTTTTTTTAAACGTTTTAAAATGCCCTTCTGACTGCCTGCTTACTTTGCATTGGCAATGTGACAAAAGCAGTTAGGCCTAGTCCATGTAAATTGGGAACTTAACAGTATTGTGGGAAACGCTTCAAATTCCTATTAAAATCTACCTCCTTAACCATTTACTAGGGATGCTCATATTGACCGTTGAACCGTTAACCGAAAGTAAAAAATTTGACATAAATACTATCAGTTAAACGGTTTAGAAGTTACTTTTATTTTTTACGTATATATAGCCTATATTTGTTAAATCACGTGCCGCGTTGACACGCGTAACCAGAGCCTGGTGCTTCGTTTTGAAAGGTGGGGAGATATAGGTAATGAGGAGTGAAATATACCGGCTGCCTGTTTTGCGTCTGCAACAAGTTCTCCATTTAAAATTACAATCTTTGGACATTTATGATGACTGTGATATTAACTCGCGCTTTCGTTTTGTCATGTACAGAGACGTATAATGCTATAGTATTGGGAAGCATATATATTATTTTATCGGCTATACACAGGAGCATGACGCATTATAGCCGACAAAATAATGTTACCATAAAGATAACACACACAGTGATTAACAACATGCCCTTTCTTCTGAGAGGACCGTAAAGGTCATTTCAATGGATGCGCTGTGCAGATTTTGTAGGCTAGTTACATAATGCATGGCAAGCGTTATCAACATTTTGTTTTGTGTTAATGAAATATCCCTTATTTGCAGTAGGCCTCCTGTAGGCAACAACCTTGTCCCAGATTGAAAACAGTCAGGGTGACAATCTATAATTTGACAACTCAGTAAACACTGCATCAAGGCTACTTTCCTTTAATTGACAACAGAAAGTGAAAATGTCTACAACAAATTTCCTGCGACAATATTTTGGTTGGTGTGGGCTTTACGCCAGTGTAATAAAGCCATGAAAAATAATTGTTTGCATATTTAATGGGTCACAGACAGTTGTCAATTTTATTTTTTATTTAAAGCCAATTCAATATTATAATCTTATCATTTAACGGATAATAATCGGATAACAAGTGGCGGTTGTCGGTCGGGAAAATTACCCGAAATGAGCATCCCTACCATTTACGGTTTTCAATTTTAGTCATTAAGCAGTCTTATCCAGAGCAACTTACAGTAAGTAAAGAGACATTCCCCATGGTGCACTTTAGGCACAGTCAGGAATTGAATGAGCAACCTAAGTTCTGACTACAAGTCTGATTCCTTAACCACTGAGACATCTGACATAAAATGTCAAGATGTTCTTCTACTACAGCCATCATAAAATCTGTTTGGATATTCTAGAGCAGGGGTCTCAAACCCTGTTCCTGGAGAGCTACCATCCAGACTGTTTTCAGTTCAACCTCAATTTAGCACACCTGATTCTACTAATTAGTTGGATGAGGAGCTGAATGAGGCTACATTATGTGCAGTTATGTGCAGGTGAAAACCTACAGGGTTGTAGTTTTCCAGAATCAGGATTGGTGACCCCTGTTCTAGAGTAACAAACTACTAGAGCACACGCGCGCGCGCGCACACGCGCACACGCGCGCGCGCACACGCGCGCACGCGCACACACGCACGCACGCGCGCACGCACACACGCGCGCACGCGCACACACGCACACACGCACACACGCACACACGCAAACACGCAAACACGCAAACACGCAAACACGCACACACGCACACACGCACACACGCACACACGCACACACGCACATTCGCAGTTGAATCATCATAATCAGAGCAGGTTTTCTGAGCCTAGCAGTCAGTGTTATTTTTAGAAGTCTGACACAGGGACGGCCTGTTACTCTCTCCGGAATTGGCAAATCAACACTGGCTAGAGCACCCTGGACAAAATGGAGCCATGCAAAAAAACAACACTGGAAAGTGAAGGGTGATGAAGCAAACAACACTTCCAAGTGTTGGTGTTGCAATAGAAGCAGTGAACAGAGTGAAAATATCCCAAGAAAATGTAGTTCCTTGTAAAAATGATTTGAAAAGCACTAAAATAATGTGAAAGCAAGAAAAGAAGCCCTGCTGTTGCTTATGAAACTGCGCCACTTTGGAATAGACACAGAGCATCAGTCCTTAAAAGTGATTCAACTGACCCTGACCTACTGGCTGCTAAATTAAGACATGGCTTAGCCCGAGGTCCCAGAGACAACAAAGACAGCGTTAGCGTTCAGCGTTCACTAAACTCCACAAGGCCAACAGAAAGGTAGAAAAGGAGAACTAAGGCTAGAAAGAGGGAGGATAGGAGAAAAACTGAAAGACCAAAAGGTAATAGCAGAGTTTGAAATGCACAAACGTCACCTGTAAGGAGTAATGAGTTTACCAATTATGACTCCAAAACATATATCCTAGATGGGCATCGTAAGTCACATCTTGCAATGTTAGCAAATAGCAATTATCAGAATTAATTCCCTGAACTTTGAACTGAGCTACGATCAGAACTGGATGCCTGGCTGTCCAACCAAGCATACGGCCCTTTTAAATAAACACAGATAAATTTAACGACATATTTTCAAATAAATTCAACCATAAATGTTTTTTACTGAACTCATAAGAGAATCAAATGTATTGAAAGCTAATTAAATGTCCCATACAACCTAAAAAGAACTCCTGGGCTTTGTATTTTCTGCAACTTTCTAAACAGTTCATGAGTATGCCTGTCTGTGTACGTGCTGTGCACACGTCTAGACTATTACTTAGTGCTGTTAATGACAATCATTGTAACTAAAACCTTCTTCTGGGGAATGGAAAGGCACAATGAAATCCTGATTTACTCCATTTAGTGGTTAGGCCTATTTGTTTTTGCAAACTCTGGTCATTAAGGAGTCAGACGTTTAGTTGGAAAGTTCCCAGTTCAATTTCCGAGTTCGCCACTTGACGTTAAGTTGCTCCAGGGGATGTTCATGTACTTACTGTAAATCACTCTAAATAAGAGCATCTGCTAAATCAGTTGTCCACAAACCTCTCCTCAGGGACCCCCAGAAGTGACAATTTAGCTGTAGTCCTGAACCATCAGATCAGATTCACTAATAAACAACATGTTGATTAGTACATACGTTGAATCAGATGTGCTAGCTCAGGGGTAGATCAAATGCATTGTCTGGCTGCGGGTCCCTGAGGAGAGTTGAGAACCACTGTGTTAAATTACTGAAATATAAATGCAGTAACATCAGTACTATGAAGACAGCTAAAAAGGATGTCTCACTAGATGGAAGTAATTATGGTAATTACCACAACCTCAAAAGTGCTGATGAGGTTAAAGCATTCTTGTGGACTAGAAACATCCAATTTTGTTGCATTTTTATTAACTTTTCAATAGCCCCCAAATGTGGAGGTTGAAATCAGAGTGGTAACACCGCAAAGTCAACTGACTCAAACATCCACTTCAGTTTCACATAAAACACTACAATAGCTCCCTAAGGTAGCACAGGGCTGCCTACAGACAAACTGCTCAGCCTTGTATGAGTCGCGTGTCCATTTGCACGATAAATAGGCATAAAGAAAAAGGAACATACATGAACACACATATAGCACACAGACGGCAAGAACGACAGAGTCCCACCAGAGCTGGGGGTGTTGGTAACCGGGCAGAAAACTATAGTAAATGCATGACGCAATGGCCCGTTTCCTCTGCTCTCCATGCAGCAACAGAGGTAAAAATACACACACTGGCTCACCAGCCGGGTACAGAACTCCAGCAGGTATCAACACTGATCCTCCTGCTGACAATGCCAGGCCAACAGCTGGAGGACTGAATCATTCAGGTGTAGGGAGGGCAAAACCTCAAAACTGTCAATGTCAGATTGCTTTATTCCAAAAAATGACATTTCTGACCTAGATGCTGTTAATTAGTACAATAGCACAGTGACAACACATTGAGGATTATTAAATACTTTAGTAGTGTCAATAGCTTGGTGATCTATTTAATCTGCAATGAAGATCAGGTACAGCTATCCTTACTTGACTTGAGTTTAAACTCCTTCCTAGGAGGCTGGGTGATCAGAGTTAATGGGCATACTTGTTAACTCTGATCCTCCGTGTTTAAATTTGGGTCATTTTACAAGCAGTTTCAGGAAAGCATTAGCCGTTGGCAAAAAGTCAATAACTTCCTTCTACTTGCTTTAAAAGTGTTGTTTATTTTGAGGCAACATTGCTCTGTCTCACTAAGGCCTCTCGGGTTGGTAGGAATAAATGAATGATGCCTGGCCAGACTTCAAAAGGCCAAGAAAAATATGACAAATTGTGAGGAAAAATGTACCCTAGCTATAATGGAGTGGATCAGGGTGGTTCAAACAGTCACCTCTATATTTGTCATGAAGTAATCGCCTTTGATATGTTTTCCAGGGAGATCCTGCTAAAAGCATCAGTCACACTCTTATTTAGAGTGATTAAAAAAAATAAGATCATTCTCAGAATCTACAGCAAGCAAGCACATTGTCCATTCACTGATACTTATCTAGGGAATAAATGTGGTTCTAATGGTCATAAATATGGTAACTATGCTCTGAACGAGCAATGTTATTTTGCCAGTCAAGATTTTTTATATGTAAAGTCAAAACCACCAACACCACCACCCAGTCTCTGATCAGAAACAGAGGCAACTAACTAGGTTGCAGACTATGGATAAGTATTTGTATAGATAAAATGCCAGCGACAATAAGATATTCTCCTCGATGGCAGTTCTCTAGAGACGGCACAGTGGGAAGGCTGGTAAAAAAAGATGAAATCAATGATAGACAGCGCACACAGCTCCGGCTGGTTCCTATCCTACTGCCGGCCACCACTTCGCACGCACCCGGATTCAGTGTCCTGACTAATAGTTTCTGATACGCCTTTGTTGTAATTACCCAGGGCGTTATCACAATATAATTTGGTGCATATTTCATGGCCAGACTGTGCTGGCAGTGTATGTATAAGAAAAAGGAAGATCTGCAGACAAATTTACACATTACTTCAGAGAGAAGAAAAACTCAAGGAGGGGAGAAGGGGGAGTTGGTTTGAGGGTGGATATACAAATTATTTCACTCCTGTACATGAATCATAGGCAACAGCAGTGATGTATTCTGAAAATAATCCCAAAGGCAGATTTATAGAACCCTATTGAAAATCTAAAGTATTTATATAAATAAATGTTAGCGCTAAACCCTACGAGAGTAAAATGTAAATATACAGTAATTAATGGTGTGGTAATTGCTATCTAGCAACCGTTGCTACAAAAGGGAACCTAACTGGCATATTGTTTGATCAAAATGTGTTAAAATGTCCTTAACTAAAACCACATGTAGAAGAGACAGCTAGTTAACAGGGGTTTATTAAGATGCCAGTTAATGGGCTGTCTGAGACTGCTGGCTGTGATGTTGCCACGCACACAACACGAACACTTCTAGGAGCTGACGAGAACACAAGCTCTTTAGCAGCTACAGTACAGTAGCTAACTATAAATGTGAGACCAACTAGCTACTAGCTTAGTGATTACAAAATGTGTTTCTAACATTTAATACGTTACTGCGTCGAATATGTTCAAATATATTAGCTATTTGGCTAGTCAAACAACACGTCGGCGTGTCTGATATGACAAGACAGATAGAAATAGTTTGCTAACGTCGTTAGAGGCTGTCATCACAGCGCCACCGTAGACCGACTTCATGTTTTTTCTCCAAACCACGAAACGCAAGCTCCAGACCAAGCTAACACAAGGACCTACAGTACACTAGCTAATAGCTGGCTAACTACTTAGCTACTTCTTACAAAAAAGTTGACACGGAGACATGTGTGTATTTCTAAGGTTAATATGTTATGCTCCGGACACATACTTGTCTTTTTTATGAGCAATCGTTACGTGTAGTACACATCAGCGCAATCGCGAGTGCGCCAGTCGATCGATGGGAATTGAACAAAGAGGATCAATTTCCGATCAGCGAGAAACCCACTTTCGTCAATGCGATAAGAGGTCTCTCTACAAGCTGATAAAAATGCCGACAAAAATCCACTCGAACCCAAAATATATATTGTACACAGCGAGCGATAACGAATAGATAGAAATGTTGCGGAGCAACTCAAAGTGGATAGACTGACCTGCAGTTGTTGTAAATCAAACCGCTTCCAATATTGAAACATCGATCCCGCATTGGCCGCCATCTTGAGACATATTGAGACAGAATGAGAAGCTGATAGAGCGAGGGTTGGAGTTCAGTGGAAAGGAAGGGGAAGCGCAGAAAACATGGAGCAGAGCTATCGAACTGTGCATTCGCGTATTGAACAGTGGAGTGGAATGGACTTTATTGAACGGGAACCTACTGTATTGAATGGTCAGTGCCACGGATAGGGTGATTGAATGGGATCTCGCTAGTTTCTAGACAGTAAAATGTGGACTGGAATTCTACATCGCTTGTTAAATTATGCTGTTTGTTTTTTTTTTTTTAAGATTGAAGAGAGTATACCCAAAAAATCTTTACTAAACCATTTCTTTTTTTACCTAGCTCATGCATTAATGTACATCGTTGTTGTTGTGTTTTAATGATAACTTTTTTTAATCATTATTTATCTTAAGATGATTAAGATAATACTATTATACTGAATATAATACTATACTGAATAGACTAGGTTGTGCCGTTTACTGCAACACTAGTGCACATATACACAGCCATAAACAGACCGAATTAGGACCCAATTGCAACTGTAGTGATTCACGCTGTAAGCATGACATTTTTCTCTGTGTGTGTGTGTACAGAGGCACGTGCCCCCTCCGATTTTTGAGACAAGTGGATTTTCTTTTTAATAATTAATTTGTGGGCACATGTTTGCGTGTGTTGTGCACACTGTGCCCCCTTAAAAAAAATTGGTGCATGACGCTTCTGTGTGTGTGTATATATATACATATACACATTTTCATCAACTGGAGCACTGATTACCTTCTCCAATTGAGTTGTTTGTTTGGAGGCTGCCAGAATAACCACCCTTTAGGCTAATGGGTCTTTTAGTGGCCCCTTTGTAAGCCTGGCTTTTAGGCTGTCAAAAAAGATTTCATTGCTTTTTGTATTGTAATCATGGACGTTTTGTCCCTTCACAGCCAGTAAACTTTAAGTTCCACATGCTAAAAATAAACCGATGGATTTGCAGCACAGTTACTAGAACGGTGCCCCTTTTATTCAATTTTGAGCTAGTATTGTTTAATCTTATTTATTTCACTACTTAATTGGTAGCAGCTATTTTAAAATGGCTTTTTATACTTACTGGGGTATTGTATGGCTAATATGTGGTCTCATACTAGATGTAAGACTATAAGATGACTATACTCCATCTTCACCTCTCCTGATTCTGTCTTTTGACTGGGTCAAAAGGGAGATATGCTCTCCAATCCAACCAGAAAAACTAGTTTCTGAGAACACCTAAAGGCTTAAAAATGTATTCTACTTCGCTTGATTTATCTCACAAAGAAACCACATGAATTGAAAACTATCATTTTAGTATTTAGGTCAGGATGGCCTGATCTGTACATGTCAATGAGAAGCCAGGCAAAAACAGAGGTTGTTTTTTAAGCTGAATTTTAATTGTACTTTGAAAAGTCACTATATACATCCAATTTGAATTTAGAGGCAAAAAATGGGCATAATGTCAGGTTTGTGTCAATATTGTTTACATATAAAAAATTTAGCCAACACTCCAGAATGACTTAAAGGAGAAACTATGCATTGCTAGAGGGCAGATGAACACATTTTTAACCCATGGGAATTTGAACCAGCATCCCCCTTAGTTACTGGTCCAATACTCTCACTATTAGGCTGCCAGCATCAAAGCATCTCCAATCCAGAGTCTGTTGTTAAAACAAACAGATATTCTGGCTTTCACCAACGCAGCCTCAAGCTGTCTCACTTTTTCAGTTGGTTTCATTTTCACCTCCTCATTAACTGAGCCACGAAGGCTGATGCTCAAAGCAGGCCCCAGCCTTGTCTGGGGGGAGAGGCAAAGATGCATGGTTTTGTGGCCCTGGGGAGCTTGGGGTCGAGAGTACCACTGATCATCTCAGACAGCCAAAGGAGGCTGGACAAACTCTTCATTGCCCTGTGGTGGAGTGAATTGCCAGAACACCACTTTCACATAACCTTTGACTCCAGAGGTCACCCTTGATTTCAAGATCAAGGTCAGGGGTTGGCGAAGGTCCTCAGTGATCACACACTCCGAACGCAGAGGTTTTCCCGCCTCTCCTACATCTTCTTGTTCTCTCTCTCTGTCTCTTTCTCTGGGACAGGGAAATAATATTAAAAAAAATCTGTAAAGATAAGTAAAGAGACTAGAGCCATCCAGAAGATTGCATTCCATCACAAAGACAAAATGCACAGAAACACAGATACACTCAAACACATACTGTACATACTTATAAACATATACACAAACACATGCAGGAACTGTCATCTTTTCCTCTTATTTAAGATAGGTAGAATAGAGAAAATGGACCAGGAAACAAGGTAGAATAATACCACAGAGACCTAAGCCCCTTCTCCATTGACCACATCTAAAGCGCACCGTTCTACTCTGTGCCAACATGGACCGGCCAAGTACAGTTCGGGTTGTTTCCGCAATAGATCGGAGCATGTCAAGTTTGTGAATGACAGTGGGAGAGAGAGAGAATTTGTGTTACTATAAAACAATTCTATGCCTCAACTATTTATAGAAAATATAAATAAAGCAATAGGTAGAACAACAATACCAGGCAACAGTACTGTTGATTAAAACAATTGTTTGCAAAGAGAAGTACAGTGCCTTGCGAAAGTATTTGGCCCCCTTGAACTTTGACCTTTTGCCACATTTCAGGCTTCAAACATTAAGATATGAAACTGTAATTTTTTTTGAAGAATCAACAACAAGTGGGACACAATCATGAAGTGGAACAAAATTTATTGGATATTTCAAACTTTTTTTTACAAATAAAAAACTGAAAAATTGGGCGTGCAAAATTATCCAGCACATACTTTGTAGCGCCACCTTTTGCTGCGATTACAGCTGTAAGTCACTTGGGGTATGTCTCTATCAGTTTTGCACATCGAGAGACTGAAATTTTTGCCCATTCCTCCTTGCAAAACAGCTCGAGCTCAGTGAGGTTGGATGGATGGAGAGCGTTTGTGAACAGCAGTTTTCAGTTCTTTCCACAGATTCTCGATTGGATTCAGGTCTGGACTTTGACATGGCCATTCTAACACCTGGATATGTTTATTTGTGAACCATTCCATTGTAGATTTTGCTTTATGTTTTGGATCATTGTCTTGTTGGAAGACAAATCTCTGTCCCAGTCTCAGGTCTTTTGCAGACTCCATCAGGTTTTCTTCCAGAATGGTCCTGTATTTGGCTCCATCCATCTTCCCATCAATTTTAGCCATCTTCCC